>JARHVA010000428.1:847500-915000 GCA_037957365.1 Torreya grandis
CTCAAAACCAATCAATATCCCTCTCACCACCAGTAACCCCTATCATTATCCCATCCATCCTCCACCAAAAAACATTGACTCTATAGTTTGTCGACAAATAACCCTCTATAGGCATGCCTAATGTTCTCAACACCCATATATGCTCATACACCTAGTAATAGAGTAAAAACCCCACACTAATACCATAATGCCTATATGTTATGAATCCCCATAAATTTCTATAGATCTGCACTAACAAAACTTAGGCCCATCAAAAAATAGTCCTCCCAAGCACCAACTCCATAAATACCCCCAATAGAACATAAGGGAACCTCCCTCTAATAGAATCCAATAGATCATAACAAGTCACCACTAGCTACATCATCATCAATAGGTGCCTCTCTCCCTTGAACCATTAGTATAATGGCCTAATGCTAAATCCACCTACATGAAATTATGCATATGCTTTATCCACCCCAAATAATAGATCCATACACTAATTGATCTCTTCACTCTCTATGTGATAAATTGGGTCCCTTCAAATGGGTAACTATGTGATCCTATGCACAACCTCTAGCAAGATGCTCATCTCTCTGATCAGTAACTAGAATATGTTAGTTTTTAGGTCCCATCTCTTGATGAGGGTGACTATCATTATAGCATCCCTAGGAAGGCATTGGTAAGCATTCTTCCAAAGCCCACTACCTCCATGTGTTTCTAAACCTGTACGAACATAATATCTCTCACCTCCATGAAGATCTTAAGCACTTTATCCTACAAAACAATCATATCAAGAATTAGGTGATAACTTATCCCTATTTACAAGATGACTATCAAACACTCACATCTCTACTAACACTATTTCATCTATCCTTTTTTCCTACACCTATCTCTCACAATTATAAACAAACACTTTCAACCCTTCATATACTTCATTCACCAATAACCTACTCAATTCTACTAACTCTTCTCACCTCAATCCTACTCATCATCTCTTCCTAACTGGATATTTAAACACCTACCTACTTCTAGTTTCTAGCCAAGTGTTGACTATCTATACAAATATTCACACTCCTCCTAAGAACCTTCTTCTTTTATCCCATCTATACCCCACAAACATTTCATCCCTTAATCACTTATTACCTTTGTAATCATCCTATACTCCCCTTATCTCTAAATCAAATATCTATCATCTCCATCCTATTACACTATGAAACCTCAACCCTTCCTCAAAATGTTCTTTCACACATTATTCATGTCATAGCTTATCATCAATAGAAAATATTAATAATCTATAATTCATCAACTTCCCTAAACATTAATAAACATTACTATTTAAAAACAATAGAATAAAAACTATAGAATCAAACACTATGAAACCAACATTTAAAAGCCATTTGTAAATCCAATACAATTATATTTTTATAATAATCAATTAATCAACAATACCCACCCCCAACCCTCCTTCCCATTCTCACTCAAAAATTCCTTCTTCCTTGGCTATCAATGGATCTCTTAACCATCGATGATCTCCTTGGGGTATTTTTTACCCCTAGGGTCAATCGTCACTGGTTGGGTCAACCATCAATAGTCATTGTTAGTGACTATCAGTGGTGAGCCTCAACCCCCCAACCTCCTTTAAAGAAACCTAAGATACCCTACAAATCCATTCCCATCACTTTTTATACACCCTTACATAAATCATACCACTCTTAGATCCTACCCACATTCCCCTATAGTATCATACACCCTCAAAAACCTAGCAAAACCAAACCCTAGGGCATGTTCTACCTACATAATATACCACTAACATGCATTCACATCCATTTTCTATATATTATTTTCATAAATTACCATCCATATCAATTTAAAAATAGAACCTATCTCATTTTGTGATTGGTGGTGATGTCTCAATCCATGCCCAACCACCTGACCATGAACATCTCTAACATCCATCTCGACCCCACTCAATCACTCACAAGCACCAATATCATTTTGATACCTCAAAATACTTATAAAAATCACACACATTGTTATACACAATGATCAAACAATATAAATCATAATGTTTGTAAATGAGGAAAATATGATTAACCATTTGCCTTTTTACCTTGGTTTTAGGGTTTTTACCTAACCATCAATAATTGCCTAACCATTGATGGTTGACCCTAATCATCAAAGGTTACATAACCCTTGATGGTTAACCCTAATCATCGATAGTTACCTAACCATCATCGATTATCCCTAACCATTGATGGTTGGGGTTTAACTTCATTTTCCCTACCTTTTCTCATCCTTTTTTAACCTAAAATGAACCTTGCAACACATCTACATGGGGCAAACCATTTATTACCACACCTTGACCTATTTGAGATTCATGTTCACCCTTAACCACCAAGAACTACATTAGGCTTGAAGACCATGTTGGATCCACTATCCATGGGACTATGTAGGCCTCATGCATTAGGAGTTAGCTCAGCCATTCCTTACCCAACCAACCACCCACCCATTCACCCATGTCCATCTAAATGATGGTACATTTTTAAAACCAAACTATTCACATACCTCGCGATAACCTTGCTTTGGTCATTATTGATTGCCTTGACTAATTTTTTCCATGTTTAACTTTGGCATTATGTATCACCTTGTGTGAAACCAAACCATTTATATTTTTCTCAAGAGCACTTCCTACCCTAGATACCTGAGCAAACACCAACCTTTCCTAGGAGATTTGATATGTGTAACTTGATTAACTATGACTAATGCTGAGGACTAATTACCTTACCACTTATCTTAAAATCTAAACTTATTATACCAAACATTTGGAACTTTAGTCTTTTTGTGATTTTGACTCTTGTATTTAGTCATATTTTATGCATGTATTTGGGTTTAAAATTCCCAAACCTTTTTAGTCACCCACCTCGTGACCTCCATTTTACCTTTTATCAAATCATGACCTAATTTTAGTGTTACTTCATCAACTCTTAGTTTGAGGGGGAATACCCTCCTCCCATACTCAAGGGAACCAAACCTTGGCTAGTCAGCACTTCATTTTTGTTCTATGGCTTATTAACCTAAAAATGCATAATAATAAGGGGAAAAATGTACACTCTAAAACCTCCCCTTGACCAATTTTTGATTTCACATCACCTTGGACCTATCTTCACCCTTAGTTATCTATTCACTTTGTTAACTCACGTTTAAAATAACTGTTACACTTGTTAATGCACCTAGGCACCCTTTTTTAAACATTTTGAAACATCAACTTAGACCCATTTTAAATTTTTTTATACTTAGGGGTCAACCATAGATGATGATCCTAACCATCAATGATTACCCTAACCATCGATGATCAGGTATCCAAACCTGAAACACAAAAACATTTAGCTGTAAGCCAAGCATGCATGGGCAAAATGGAAACTTTCCCATTTAAACCTTATAGATTTCCTTCCCTTGAAATTGACATCTCTATCCTAACCCAACTTAGTAGCTTTATCTCTCCTTATCAATTTTGTGCTATAAATACAAGGCTCTTAAAGGAGATAAAGATCCAAAAATTACATCTAGTCTCTCTTATTTTCTTTGTGTAGGCATCCAAGATATTAAAACTCTATCCACATGATTTTTGAAGGATGAAGCACTTTTATGCTATCCAATTTCATTTAGCTTATCAATAGCTTCCACTTTGCATCATATAGGTATTTTTCTCTTGTTTTTAGCATTTCCTTTCTCCACTAAATCTTATTATCTCAAATCAGATCACCTAAACATTATCCCTTACCTATAAAACCCATATTTAACCTTTTTCCCACTTGTCACTTCACCCCCAACTCCATTTCAATTCCTTACAAATATTCATAGTCAACTATCATTGGTTATTGCAACCATCATCAGTTACACCAACCATCATTAATTATCTAACCATCGCTGGTCATGATAACTATCGCTAGTCAACTTGACCACTGATGGTCACTATCAAGAAAAATAATAGATTTTTATTTCCTCCACTTTCATACCCAATCAAACCCTATCTCTATTTTTGGCCTATTTACAGACCGTACCCACATCCTCTAGACTTGAACTTGATCCACTTGTGCATGGTATTGACCCATCATGATATACTTTTTTTGAATAGGTACACTATTTATTTCTTGCATAAGCATTTATGCTCTTATCAGTTTATCATATTTCATTTCTATTGTCAAAACATTTTTATCATTAGGGGAGTGGATTGCCAGCCATCTAAGGGAGATTTTACTTCTTTGATCTAACATGTTGCTATGCAGTCCACCCTTCATACTTGTCTAAGAAATAAGTTGGTTTAGAGGAGTCTTATTAAAGGTAGTCCTTCCTCACCAAAAAGGAGCTTCCACTTATCTGGTCATCAATGAGTGCAATGTTTAACTAGGTACACACCCCTCATTTGTATTTTCTCCTTTTTATTTTGAAATTTATAAATAGAGTTAGAAATAGTAGGAAACAAGTTCCTAGTTATTTTTCCAATCGCTAGTTTAAGATCCAACTTTTAATGGTTTCATCTTATTTGATTCATGAGCCTCCTTTTCTACCCCACCCTTCTTCCTTTCAAGTTTATTTTCATTTTCCCATATTAGGTTATATCCATCATCAATACACCCATATCAAATAGGTATAAACTTTTGTCATATCCAAACCTTCTGAGGTTAAAAACTGCTCCACTCACCACTATTCCACCACTAGGTTGTTTTATAAAATCTAATACCCTACCACTCATGATTTGGAGTTAATATTTCTTAGCCCATCCTAAAATGTTATAGGTTACCTCATAATGTTCCTTTATGTGCATGAAACCCACATAAATATATTATTAAGCTTGTAATGATATTATCTAGACATTTCCATGATCTACATCATGCATATTAGGACTTGGTGTGATCTTATTCTTCAATGATATATCTTAATAGACACATTCCATCTATATGATACATGGTATATTCATAGTTTACATGGTTATCATTTCTTTTTGAGGTAAGATAAATACTAATTGATACTTCCCCTCTACTCAAAATGGGGAGGGGGGAAATATTAGTGGGGGTATGTCAGTAGGGGCATGTCATAGAGGCATTATTTACATGTCACTTCACAAATTAAGATTGTGGTGGGGGAATGCTTTAGGAACATGTCATCCACACTTAAACCATTTCATAGATTCATAATATAGTGGGAACATGTTTTGAAAACATGTTCTCTACACTTATTCAATAATCAACATACCTAGATTATAGTGGGGGCATGTTTTGGAAACATGTCCTCCACATTATCACTTATATTGGTTTTCATATTTATCCATATATAGTGGGGGCACATTATGATAAGCATGTTCTCCACACTTACATATTTTGAAAATTGGCCAAAGTCATAATTATATGACTTAGATACACATTTTTGGTAGAATTCTATACATTGATACCATTATTATACATAGTTTTAGCATGAGAAATTTTTAAGGTGCATAAGCTATGTAATGTGCACCTAATATTGAAACAAAATCAAATCAGTTTCAAAATTTAAATACTTTCAAGGACTATCATCACCCACTAGGTTGGACTTTTATAGATTGTATTGAGACAATCTACTACAATAGTTAGTTCACTTTTTGGTATGACCGAGGTGATTAAATCACTCAATCTTTATAATTTTATAGGTTGGAGTTAATTACATCATCCAACCTCACTAATTTTATAATGTGAGTTAACTTGGTTCACTCACACTCACCAAGTTATAATTATGATTGGGTTGCATGGTTTAGCTAATCTCAACTACCAAGTGGAAACTCATATTTTCTCTAAGGTTGGGGGCATGTGTCCTCCAATATCTATCTATATATTTACATATATGCACTTTATATATTTTATATTTATCCTAATATTATCTCTTACGATTCATACTGATATATATTTTCAAATCAAATTTCCAAAAGTCGATATGGTTGCATCGATACACAGGTGTACTCCTAAACCTTAATCTTTTTGAATTTGAATCATTTCAATGCTTTCAATTTTAGATTATATACACTGATTATATATTTTAACATTCTCTTGGTTGTAGGTTAGTCACGAAAAAATCACTCAAGTTAGAATCAAGCAAATACAAAGTGTGTTATACACACCTAGGTTCATATTCATTTTCCTTTAAACTAACAATTTAATTAATAGATTAAAGGTGGGGAAAATGTAGGCACCATTTATAAATTATATAGCACTTCAATCTTATACACTTTGAAAATACATATCATGGATGTACCTTTAACTTTAGACCTTTCCCATGACTAAAGGACTTACATACACTATCTCTCTATGCCTAATTACTTATCTCTTACTCCGTTTAATGTTTATCTGATGGATCATACCTTATATCTTGTTAGAATGTTATAGAATTGTTTATCTTCTATCTATAAAGTTATAGACCTATATAAAATTCATACTACCTAGACAATTTCATCCTAGTTAGATACCTATGTTGACTTAAGTGTCATATTCCAATGTAAGTGTCCAGTTACCTAAAGCCATCCAATTTACAAATGAAGCATACACCTATGGTCAACCCAAGTGTTTAATTGTGAGATATTTTTCAAAGAGATTGGTATAAATATAAGATCAATCCTCATTCATTCCTCACTTAGAAAAAACAAAAAATCACTCACTAAAGCACTAAAGTGAGTAAATCTTCCCTATTTTATCCTATTAACATGTCAATAATAGTGATAGCATATGTATAGGTCTAAAGTACTGAAGGAAAACTCCATGAGACACATTTGTCAAGTTACAAGCTAGGTCACTCTCTATATTTTCTTATCACACATTACATGATACACACATAATACAATGCTTAGGGGGGAACTACATAATTCTGAGGCCCTATTTAGAGTATTGGCTATGTAGGTACTATTCATTAACATGGGGGAATTTGAGGAAGCTCAAAACTATGTGTCTACTAAACCAATTTCCCATAGCTAATATAAATATGAACTAGGGTTTTTTATTTGATAAGGAATGATAATCCATGAACTAATTATGAATTCACTAGGGCAAAGGTGACATAGAACCCATAATAATCTAGGTGTTCACATATAATTTTATAAGGTATTCTATACTATAACACATGCATCTAATTTAGACATTAGTGTAAACACAACTATCCTCTCTCAACTCAACTCTCATGGACACAAAGGTTAAATTTATAGAATTAGGTGACTGATTTAACCTCTAGATATAGAATATTATCCACCTATTCTAGATCTAGATTTGGATTGGCATAAGAAATGTCTAAGTATATTGGTTTCATCATCATTAAAATATCTAACATAGTTTTACTTTCTAGCTTTAGCATATCTCATAATATTAAATCCAGTATATGTTTATCTAAGTTTTTAAATTAATTGTCCTACTTTAGAGATAGTCTACCATCCTTGTTCCCTAGTCCATCTCTACCCCTTTAACCCTAGACTACCTGTATCTATATTTTAGGGTTAAATAATAAAGTATTTTAGATTTATAAAAGTGTTCATATTGGTATATTTATTTAGATTAGTATAGTTGTTTATATTGGTATAGTTATTCATATTTGTATAGTTGTTTTAGATTGGTCAAATTATGAAATAATACATACAAATAATGAAATTTCATGATGTATGTGACATACATTAACACAAATTTATATATATTTGGGCATATGCAATAAATATGACATACAAGTTACATATTTTTGGATTTTCTAGATTATCAGGTTGATTAGATCGAATGATAAATTATATCATTCAATATCGCATATTGGTATTGAATTAACCATATTAGGTTATGAACATAGTTTAGGTGTCCACTATTTCTAGTCTACTATGTTGGTATTGATTGGATTGCTTTGGGGATTGAACATAGATCATGTGTCTACTATTTATAGTTTACTATGTTGGCACCAATTAGATTAGATTGGGGGCATGAACACATTTCATGTATCCACTATTTAATATTTATTATATTTCCACTAAATGGATCATATTGTGTGAATGAACATTATTAATGCACACATGATATTTAAAATTTATTACTTAAGTGCATGGCATTGATGGTACCAATTTCATATTAAATATATAAGTATATTTTTAGTGGTTAATTCAACCTACATGAGCCTAACATAGGCTCCCACTTTCATAATTAGGTTTAATATTAATCAAATGGGTAAGTGTGATTGATATTATACACACTCAATGACTTATCACTTCTCCCTAAACGACTTGGAAGTTTTCCCATCTCCATAGCTAAGAAGTGAACAAGATTAAAATCACCTTTCTCCACATGAATTGGGACACTTAAGGACCCATGACATTTACACACTTATACATTTTTATTAGTTCAATTTATGACCTATGTAATCTCCCATCTATGTATCATGACCATACACTATGAGAAACACAATATCATGTGGATACAGGTGCAATTATTATTTGAATATCTTTTGATTTATTATTATTCTTATACTTTGTTTTATTTGGATATAAATCTATTTGATTATGTACATTATTTTTATAACACATGGACATTATGGAACATTAGGACAATGGAAACTTTAAGTTCATAATAAAAAACATAGTTTTGCATTCACTTTATCCCTTTAAGCTAGTATTTATAGTTACACTAAAATACTAGATTAAATGGGGGGTGATTTGTAGATACCCAAATTTGGTACAATCTTTGTTTGCATAATGATTTTATGTGGCTTTAAATATATATCCACAATTTATAATAGGGAAATATTGTTTCTTTCATATTAATGTTTTTTCATCTTCTTGATTTAATTTTACTACATAATACTCTATTTTATTATTTCCATATTAATTTATTTTGTTACAAGGATATCTAGTCATGTTTTACTTACCACCGAGGCTTCCTTGACTTTCATACAAATATGATATTTATGAATGATATTGTCATATGAATGTGTGTGAAAATTATAGAAACATTATATTACATTTTCAAATTATTTTGGATCATTTTGTTTTATCTCACATGTTTGATTACTCTCAGGTCACTTTTGTGGGCCACTAGTTTTATAAATTAAAATTTGAAAACTCTCTCTATATAAAGCCACTTGAAGAAATTTAGGCACAACCATTCATTTTAAAAATTTACATATTAATTTCACACTACTCTTAAATAATTATTAATTTCAAAATCTAAAGTCTATAGGACCAATTTATATTTTTCCTACTAATATCAAAGGAGGTCCTAAGAAAAATTGAGTCTAGATTACATCCACATGAATTAGCACACACTCACATTAAAGGGATAACTATATGTGGGTTGATCCTTTTTGATATTATTTTCAATGTAGGAAATGATTAAATAGTTTATGGGGATTGGTTGAGGTCAATTCAACCCAAAATACTAACCCTTTTCTAGTGTTCTCCAATAAAAAGTGAAAGAGTTAGGGTTTAAACAAAGGAGAGAGCATATAGGATTATCCATATATATTTAAAGGTGATAAAATGTAGAAAATAATTTTATAGGTGTAGGGACACAACCTTGAGTGAAAATAATTTGACTTTGCCTCCTTGAATGAGCTTTTTAGAATCAAATGATATCAATTTTTTTTATTCATTTGGTATTACCAAAGGTGTCCTATGTAGTTGTCAAGTCAACTCCTAATCTGAACCTACACAAAGTGGTTTTGGAGTACATAAAATTGTTATCATAGAAAAAAAAACCATAACTAAGATATAACAAGTTAATTACTTTGTATCCCTTAGGTTATTGATCATTTATATATTTAACATGTGAAATAAATCATAGTTAACTTTAAATTTTATATGATCATTAGTGTACATTATATAATTTGAATATTAAAAAAATATGCTTGTTTAGAAAAGTAAATCCAAAATAATTTAAATCACTAAATCAATTCTACACACCTAATCAGAGGTCAAATTTTCATATTTTCAAGTGTGGAAATCAAAAAAGCTAAATTTCATTCTATCGGATTAATATTGAGCACACATACACATAAGTGGGATAACTATGTGAAGTTTGAGCCAACATCAAAGTATTGAAATGTATACAAAAATAAACCACTCAATTTTTTTTATTTGGTGCTATCTACCCCATATTTATAACTCTTTTCAGGTCAAATCAAGTGTCAAAAGTGGAACTAGGGTTTAAAGACAAATTTGAATCTAGTCATAGGACTGATGGTAAGAAGTTACTCAATAAACATATTGATTAGCATACATAATGGTCTATGGTAGAACAAAATTACAAAATCTATGAGTAAATTTTATACAAAAATGGACATATTTGGTCCTTGTAGGTGTTTGGGCCTTACCATTAGTGTCCTGGTAGATTTTGATACTCTTGTAGACACTCAAAAATTGCACATGATAGTTTTAGATGTTAAAACACCTTGGACCCCTATCCAACCCTAAATCTAGTTAATCACCTAGTTAACTAAGATCAATTAATAACTTAAAATTTTGAACACCCCTTTAATCAACCACTTTTTAAATTAATCTTCACCCATTTTTCCTTAGGTACTCGATCATTGATGATCAACCTAACTGTTGATAATTAGCCTAATGTTTGATGGTTAGGTATTCAACCTACTTTAAAGAATTAATAGATATGTACGAGAGGATCAAATTCCTCCTAAATAGTAAACTAATTTAAAACCATTATAAAGCATCATAAAAACAAATTTTATCCCCCTATCTAATTAGTAACTTTCTCCTACTCAATTAACAACTTCATTCTATAAAAAGAGAGGAGTAGGAGGTGAAATAGAATGACATCCAAGCTATAAATATTATTTAACATATGTATCTAACATTTATTCAATAATCAAGCAATAGCATAAGATATTTAAACATCTGTCTGAATTGATCTTGAGGCCAAAGTACTATCACTCTAGCCAAACTACTCTAGACTTCCACCATTAGTAATTTAGCAAGTTGCAGGTAACTTTATATATTTTTATTTATTTTAATTCATCTCTAACCCTTCTAACCTAATCAAAATTATTGTATTGAATAATAATTTCATGATGTTCATGAATTAATCCTGGATTAGATAAGATAGATCATACTTACACTTCCAATTGGGGATATACTTGTTAAGCAAAAGCATGACCAATATGGGGATCTGCTAGACCCGATTAGGGGATCACTTGTATCATTTGTCACAAAACATCATGATAGGAAGGGTTCCAAAGCTTAAAATCTAATACAATCACACAACAACCCTAAAAGAGTCCTATGATTTGATGTTCACTTATGTAATAAACAAGAAAGTAAACTATTCTAATAACAAGAAAAGTAAACTAATCTAGTGTGCACTAAAGCTTATGGCACAAAATGAGGGGTTAGATGAAAAGTAATAAAATATGTATAGGGAACTTCAAATAGAGTAAGTATGAGTAACACCCTAATACATAGAATATGAAGAATAATATTATTGGATCCAACACTTATGCTACTTCTATTTACTAAAAGAGAGGAGAATAAAGTTAGAATATACTTACTTAAATGTGAACCCATCATGATTCAATTTCTCCATCAGCTAATGGGGATTCACAAGAGGTTATTGTGGTTCATAATGATCAATTTTTTAGGCCAAAGCATCTAAGACCTATACACATGACTAGATTCTCCAAAATAAGAAAATTGAGCTAAGTACCCTCAAGAAGAATGGAGGAAGAGTAGATTGTGAAGAAGCACAAGCAAATAATAACTCTTTTCTTTTGAAAATGATTAATAATGACCAAAATGACCTTATATATATAGGAGTATCTCACTCAAAAATCATTCAAATATGTCGGTTGTGCTAGGTTGATTGGGTTGACCGAGTACATTTTTAGGATAACACCTAAAGTCTATGCTAGGTTGGCTAGAAGGCAAATAAGTCAAAAGATCTAAAGTGACCCTAGAATACACTAGGTCAACCAAGTTAACCTAGTGTATTAGATAGTTAAAAAGGGTGTAAAATAAGGAAAATAAGGCTAAAAAGAGGAAAAGACTAGAGGAATGTGCAAGGGAGGAGAAATATCTTAGGGAAAGGTTTTAAGAGCTAAATGGATTGGGAATAATGTGGTAATAAGGGACAAAAATCCTATGAAGCATCAAATGTCTTCCCACCCCTTTCCCCATGCACCCCTTAAGGCATGCACTTAGAGAGATTGAGTCGTGATGGGTTCCTTCAAGATGTAAAGCATCATTATTTGATAAAAGTTATAAATATTATGTGTATATATGTGCCCCAATCTAAGCTCATCATGTGTTATTAAGGTATAATAAGGGATGGTGATTTGAGAAAGAACATAAGGAAACACAAACACTGATGTTAAAAAAAAGTTTTAGTATTTTAAAAAGCATAAAATAATTGACTAAAAGGGAAACTAATCAAAAAAGTAAATACGATGTGTACCTTGACTTACCTTTTATCATGGGATGGTTGTCAATTGTGTTTTTAGTTTTGATTATGTAGGGTGTAGAGACTGATTTTGAAAACCCAAAAATACAAAACTAAAGAGCAAAAACAAATAAATGTAAGAAAAGCCAAGATGACTGATGCTATATGGACAGGACGTACTTAGGAATTTGGCAAGCTAGGTGACAAGTGTTATGTTAGACCAAATAACCAAGTCAAATAAGAGTAAATTGAGTAACCAAAAAGCCAAGGCTACTAAAGATTAAAACACTCAAACAAGTAAACCCCAAGTTATAATAAAAATGCAAACTCACTAATTCAAACCAAGGATACATGTTTAAAAAGGAATGATAAGTAAGACAAATCAATGGTAAAAAGAAAAACAAAATGGTAAAACAACATTGATGAGTGAGCAATAAAAATCCACATCTCACTCAACAATGGAAAAATGGGATGCATAAAAGGGAAAACAACATTGATGCATGAGTAGTAACAAACCACATCTCACTCAATAAGGGAAAAAGGGTACAAACTCAGGTGTTCATAATAGTAGGACATTAAAATCATGATAAATGGAAAAATAAAGGTAAAGTAAGTTTAGTAAATGAAAAATGATATAAATAAAATTATCCAAAGTTGCTCAAACATGTTGTTTTGTATCTAAAGATAGATAAAATTGAAATAAATTAGTACTATCATGTTTTTAAGAAATAAAGAAGAAGGAATTTAAATAAGAGGGAAAATAGATTTGGAATCATAATTTAGCTATCAAAGGGGGAGATGAAATGGGTGGAGGGAAGAATGAAATAAAAAACAAGTTAGAGAAACTCTTTATCAAATTTAAGACACTCAAATTTGGTTTGTCAAAACAAGAGGACTGTCAACCTTAGGGACTCTGAAGAACTTCTCTTAGCTGCACAAGTCTTAGGTCAACAAATGGAATATATAGATCATCCCATGAAGGCTCTATGCATGAAAATTAAAATGGACCTACCTCCCCACAATGTGTTCCCAACTCTTTAGGACCCCTTATAGATCCATTGGTCTATTATGAAGATTGGGTACTTACTTGAGAAAGTAGGTAACACTATAGATTTTTTTGAATTCCCCTATTCCAATCTACTGGACAACTACACCCTAAAGGACTTCGGCTCTATATGAATCCAATTATGGAGTTTGAGATTTGATTGGAGATATGAGATGTGCTTGTGATCATGTATTTTAGTGTGATTTGACTTTTGAAATTTGTATGTTGTATTTTAGATATCATTGCCTTTTATTTTGAATGATTTGGATTTTAACTTTATTGATGGCTTTTTCTATTCCTCCTCCATATAGATTTGGAAAATCAAACATGAGTGATAAAGATGAATTTTACTTAAAACTTGGGACAAGGTTGCTAAGAGAGAGAAAATTCAAAGAGCATGGGGTCTAAGAGTCTCATAAATCTAGGTGAAATAAAAGTAATATCTTGACTTTGACCTTGTTTTATCTAATGAGGAGATGAAAGAAAAGGGGAAATCAAGAAAGAGTGACACATGAAAAAATTTGAATTGTTTCGAATTGAAAAAATGTGACAAAGGGAAAAAAGAAGGGATACAATGACAACAAAGGTGTGATTCCTTATCATAAGAGAGAGGGAAATGGAGGAAAACATGCTAATATAGATTGTTTGCAAATTCCATCTATCAAAAGAAGCAAAAGCTGAAATTTAAGAACAAAGATTAAGAACAAGAAAAGAATGTTCGTTTTATGAGGAGGGTCAGGTCCTATCCATGGTCCTAAAAAGCAAATCATAAAAGAAAGACCCATGAGGGTGATAATAAGCAAGAGAAAATAAAAAGTGAGGGAGCCTTTGTACAAAGTAGCTCACAAAAGAAAAACCCAAAGGATGCCAAAACAACATTGGCAAGTGGAAAAAAGAGAAGGAAAATAAGTAAAAGATGGTGGTTTTTTAAGCGATGCTAGATCCTATCCATGGTATTACAAAGAAACTCACAAAAGAACAACCCAAGGGGTGATAAATCAAAATTAGTAAACATAAATAATGAAAAAGAAGATAAAATGCTAGAGAAAATAAGGAAGACTATGGTACATCAAGAAACCAAAAGGCCAAAAAGGGAGGAGTAAAAGTTTATGAATAAGAGGGAACTACTATAGAGGGAGAGACCCATGCTTAAGTAACCTAAAAAAATATTAGATACATATAGATATAAATCATAATAAGAAGGAAATGATTAGTCAAAGTATTTTTTTAAGAATTGAGCATTGGTGGGTTCTTTAAAAACATGGCCTTCATTAGTTTGAAGGTGGTAGGTACTTGGACCAAGAATATCTTTAACTAATTATGGGCCCAAACATTTTTGGGCACACTTTCCTTCTTTTTCATGAGCATAGTATAATTTAAGGACAAGATCACCAACATTAAATGTGTAGATTTTGACACATTTGTTATGTTGTCAGGTAATGTGAGCCTTATATTAGTGATTATGTTGTAAGGCAGAGAGGTGATGTTCATAAAGTACATCAAAAGAATGAAGGTGAGCTTCATACAATTCCTCATTAGGAATGATACCATGAAGAGATATTCAAAGAGAATGATGCTCAAATTTGAGAGGAAGAATCAACTTAGAACCATATACTAGAGAAAATGGAGTTACCCTAGTGGTAGTATGAATGCTAGTTCGATAGGCCCAAAGTGTAAGATAAAGATGACTATGCCAATATATGTGGGTTTCATGAATTATATTTTGAAGGATTATTTTGAGAATATTATTAGTGGCCTCAAATTGACCATTACATTGTGGATGATAAGGTGTGGGAAATTTGTGATTAATATTAAAATTTGGTGCAAAGTTATTTAACATATTTATTTTTGAAATTACCACCAGTGTCAAAAATGATGGTGTGAGTAACACCAAAATGGAAAATGATTTGGTTAATAATGAACTTGAAAATGGTAGGATTGGTAAAATTAACAAGGGGCATGGCTTCAACCCACTTGGTAAAGTATTTGATAGCAAGGATAATAAAGACATGCCCATCTTGGGAACAAGGAAGTTTACTAATGAGATCGAATCCCCATGTGGAAAGTGGCCAAGGATATTCAATGGTTTGAAGTTTAGCTAATGGTGAATGAATGAGATCATTATGAAGCTAACAAGGATTACACTTTTTAGTACATTCAAGAGCAGAAATTGTATTGATTAGAGGTAGAGAAGGTGAAGGTGCTTATGGAGGTTCAGAAGGTATAAGTTGTTCTACCACACAAGGGGAATTGATAAGAGGAGGATTAATTAGAAGCACATAACCCTCAGGTTCTAAGTGTTTATCTAAAAAAATGGTATGTACATCTTGGTTGAAAGCATGAATTTGGGATAAGGTCTTTTGATAATATAAGACATCCAAGTCTCTTGATTGAGCTTGGGCCATGATATAGTTGTCATCATATGTAGGAGAAATTTTACATGCTTGAGATTCAGGAGGATCTTCAGAAGGTGAAATATCAAGATTACTAAATTTTCTAGGAGATATGGTGAGAGGATCTTGAAATAATTTATCCACTCCAAAATCATTACAAGTAAAAACATCTTCAGGTAAAGATGGCTCTTGAGCATTGTATGGAGGGGTAAAATCAATAATCTCATCCATGAGAGGAATTGTATGATCCCTAGGTAAAAGAGGAGGAAGCCATTCTGAAATGTATGGAGGTAATTTGGTGGTGTTGTAAGTATGTTGTAATTCATTGGGCTCATCATCATAATTTGAAAGAGTAACTTGCAAATCAAGATTCATATTGATGAACTCAGGTAAAGGAACATTATTAATTTTAGGGATTGTAGGAATATGATATTGTGATTTAGGATTAGGTAATTAGATACTTCATGGGTTGGGATTGACTCTATGCTCATAGAGTTTTCTATTATGGATAAATTTAATGCATTGACTCTTAGAAGAAGTAATGACCCTCATTCAATGAGTCCATGGATGACCAAAGAGTGTAATAAGATAAAGGAAGGTTAAAAACCATGTGTTTGGTCTGAATGGTCTTAGGACCAATGGTTAATGGAAGACATATACAACCAAGTGGATTTTGATTAGTCTTATCAAAAACATGAAAAATAAGATGGGTTTGTTTACGATGAATTTTATTATAACCAAGTTATTGTAGAAGCCATAAAGAAGTTACATTAATACCATAACCTTTGTCAATTGGAACTTTTCAAATGAGGGTGGTATTAATGGCTATTTTGATGAAGAGAGGTGAACCATCAACACAAAAGAGGATTTCATCATTAATCATCTCTTCTTCAAAGAATTCAATGGAAGGTTTTGAAGAAGGATACATAGATTTGATGGTATTAATGTTAGTTGGTTGAGAATAAATAGAAGGTGGTTATTCCTATAAGGAAGATGGATCTTCAATCTCTTAGAGTTATTGTATAAGGAATTTTTGATGATAAGGTGAAGTGCGAACCAAATCCATAAGAGGAGTCTTGCATGGCATAGAGTTAAGTTATTCAATAAAATTCTAATGAGATTTAGAATAAGAGCCATGGGGTTTAGAAGACACATTAGACTTTGGAGGAATAGATGTGGTTGGTGGATCAAAAAGAGGAAGTTGTTCCTTAGGTGCTTTTGATTCAATATCGATGGTGGTGGTATCTTTAAGAAATTATTCCTCCAAAGAAAGTTTATTAGGCTTGGTAACATGATCTTTGTGGGTAGGTTTTTGATGATAGTTAACTTTAGCCACATTGACATATTGAGAGTTATTAAGGTATTGATCATAATCAACATCAATTATACAAACATCCTTGGAAGTTGATTGATTATGGGAAGAATATTTTTGGTTATTAGATGTAGAAGCTTTAGGGGATTGTTTTTTTTGAGAAGCATTAGTGTACTCTTGATGATGATGTTTAATCATGGTTTCATGGCTGAATGAATCATTAATCATGTAAGAAATAACACATTTAGAAAGCCCTCTACAAGATTCATGAGAATTTCCAATGTCGGCATGAAACCAATAAAAGAGATTGGGATCATACAACTGAGGAGGAGTATTAGGATATATGAAAGGTTTAGAGGGCTATAAAAATTGTCTCATTTGATGTACCAATAGAGGTATGCGAGATGGTAAAGGAATATCATTTTTAACAACTCCTAATTTGGGTTGAGAAGTGTTAATAGTGATAGCATTGGATGTTTAGAAATATCCTTTAAGAAGACTAGAATTGGGTTAGAATTAATTCATAAGAAAGTCTTATCATTTAGCTTGGTTAAGAGCTTCATTAAGAGTTTGAGGAGCAAAGGTTAGAACCTTATATTGAAGAGTGGGAGTTAAAGCGGTGGTAAACAATTTGAATAAGTTATCATTAGACATATTATGATTGGATTTATTATCAAGGTATTTCCATATTTTAATAAAGTCATGAGCCAATTCATTAGGAGTTTGATTATAATTTATGAAATGTCTAAGACAATTTTCAGGAAGATCATTATTTTGAAATTCTTTAGCTAAAGGATTGAATAAGTCTTCAAGTTACCAAATATAATGTTGAGGTAATTAATTATACCATTCTAATACATCACCAGTAAAAGTTTTAAGAAAGAGTTTCATAGTGGAAAATGTATTAGTTTGGATCCATTATTTGTAGAGATTACCAAAGGATTTAAGAAATGAGGTAGGGTCTTTAGTCCCATCATATTTGATAGTTAGTGATATGTTACCAATGTTAATAGATATAATGAAGGGAGATAAAGGCTCATTTTGAATGGTTTGAAGCATATTATTATTCATTATTGGTTGAGGAATAACATTACTTGAGGCATGTTTAAGAGGTGGAGGAATGTAGTTAAGATTAGCTTGAGGATGCATGATTAAAGGTTGATTAGTTATATTAATAAAGTGTTGTTGAAGTTGCATCATCTGATTGGTATTAGAGTTTTTCATAATGTTAATTTGTTGGATTACTTGAGATAATAGTTGGGTTATATCAGGTGGTGGATTAGTGTTAGAAGGAGTACTCCCTGAATCAGTGTTGGGGGGAGGATTATTAGAAGAATTATTATTAGTGTGATTGATAAGTAAACTTGTGTCAATCACTCCTACATTGGTTTGAAGATTTTGAGAAGTTTCTTGATAAATTTAAAAAGGATTGTATCCATCAACTTCATTCTAATGTTTTATTTGTGCCATGTGATAGTTTGAAGATGAAGGAAGAGAAGAGGTGCCCCAAGAGTGATGGTTTTCTTCAGAAGAAAAGAAAGGGAGAAATGAACATCCCATATAGGATCTAAATGGATTAAGAGTATATAAAAAGGTTTTTATAGGAGACCTCATTATAATTAAAAGGAAATGAATAAGATGTAAAATGAAAGAGATGGATAATTAGGTTGATATACAAGGATAACAGGAAATAGAACTAGGTCGACCTAGTGTAAAAATAAGACCTATAGACTATACTGGGTCAAATAAGTTGACCTAATGTAGTAAAAAGGGGAAAAATAGGGTATGAGACAACACTAGGTTGACTAGATAAACCTATTATAATAGACATGGAAAGATAAAGGATTGATAGTAAGATAGGGAATAAAACAAGATGTTTTACAACTAATCCAAGAAAGTGAATGCTAAAAGTAAGAAAACAATCAACTAAATTGATGTTAGTCAATCCAATTGAAGTACACAAATTAAAAATATTTCACCAATATTGGCTAATGCAAGTTCTTGCACACACAATTGAGCAATTAGGAAGCAAACAACTTGGAAAGTAAAGCTAGCTAATTGGTCAACCTAGAATGGTAGATTTATTAAGAATGATTTTAAATGATAGAAAGTTGGATATAAATAAGGTACTAAATATCAATCTATGGATGGTTTTAGGTGAGTTTAGGATGAAAGGGACTATAGTGGTAATGATATAGGCTTGGTATTGGGGCCTACCCCCTCAGTTCACATACTGTAGTGATAAGAGTGTATGGTCCTTAGCCAAAATATACCATTAACCATGCTTTATACTTGACCAAAATATTAAGTCATCTTCCCCATTGGTGATGAAATCCAAGTAGGTTGGCATTGGTAGTCAAATGTTTAAAATAATTTTTGATGTTTAAGTGATTTGGCCATGTGTCCATAACATAGAAATATTGCAACTAAGAGGTTAATTAAAAACCTCCTAATTAGACTATATGAACTATTCTAAGCATGCAGACCACTAAAATAAAATATGTGATTAACATATAAGGTGAATTCCAACTTTGAAACAAGGTATAGTGAAAAAACTATATGCACAACAAATAGAACTAGGTCAAGAGTGTCAAGATAACACTATTGAATTCAAGGTATGGAAAACCTACTAGGTCGATTAGGTTGACCTAGTTGTTTTAGACAAAAAATAAGACATAGAACTAGGTCAACCAAGTCAATCTAGTTAGCTATGTATAGGTAGTTTTAAAGGCTATAAACTTGAAAATAAAGTACATAAATAGAGAGATATAGAAGAATATAAAATTACCTTAATGGTTCAGAGATATAATTTGTTAAACCAAAACATGCAAACTAGGTCAAGTTGATCGATGAAGCAATACAAAAATATATTAAAAAAGTGCTAAAAATGCCATAGGTTGACTTGGTTGACCTAGTTGGTTTGAATAGGAGTATATAAATGTAATAGGTCAAGCTGGTCAACCTAGTAGGATGATCTAAAAGTTTGGAAACTAGAATCTATACTTGGTCAAGCTGATCGATTAGGCTATATAGAGACTACTATAAAGTGACTAAAAATACATTAGATCAATCAGGTTGACCTAGTAGGCTAAATTGGTATTCAAAAAAATGCTAAAAACCTATACTAGGTTAAGATACTCAATCCAATTACCTATTCCTACACAAATAAAAAGAAAAATTGGGTTGATAGAGTCAAACTAGTATGTCAAAATATATGATAGAAATGATGACAACATAATGAAATAAATGAAATAAAAGTGAACAAATTCAACAAGGATTTGATTCATCTTGGTTTCACTAGAATTTACGCAATTAGAATTGTATGATGTACATGAATTAATCTTGGATTGGATAAGATAGAGCACACCTACACTTCTGATTGGGGATACACTTGTTAAGTAGGAAAATGACCAATATGGGGATCTGATAAACCTAATTAGGGGATCACTTGTATCATTTGTCACAACACATAATTCTAGGAAGGGTTCCAAAGCCTATAGCCTAACACAATCACACAACAACCCTAAAAGAGTCCTATGATTTGATGTTCACTTATGTAATAAATAAGAAAGTAAACTATTCTAATAACAAGAAAAGTAAACTAATCTAGTGCACACCAAATATTGTGGCACAAAATGAGGGGTTAGATGCAAAGTAATCAAATATATATAGGGAACTTCAAATAAATTAAGTATGAGTAACACCCTAATACATAGAATACAAAGAGTAATATTATTCTACCCAACACTTATGCTACTTCTATCTACTAAAAGAGAGGAGAAAAAAGTTAGAATATACTTACCTAAATGTGAACCCATCATGATTCAATCTCTCCCTTGGCCAATGCGGCTTTACAAGAGGTTTTTATGGTTTATAAGGATCACTTTGTTATGCCAAAACATCCAAAACCTATCCATAAGACTAGATTCTCCAAAATAAGAAACCTAAGTTAAGTCTCCTCAAGTAGAATGGTGGAAGAGCAGATTGTGAAGAAGCACGAGCGAATAATAACTCTTTTATTTGAATATTCTTAATAATGACCAAAATGAGCTTATATATATAGGAGTATCTCACCCAAAAATCATTTGGACATGTTAGCTATGCTAGGTCTACTGAGTTAACCTAGTACATTATCAGGCTAATGCCTAAAGTTTGTGCTAGGTTGTCCAAAAGACAAACAAGTCAAAAGATCTAAAGTGACCCTAGAATACACTAGGTCGACTAGGTTGACCTAGTGTACTGAATTGGTAAAAAGGGTGTAAAGTAAGGAGAAGAAGGATAGAAAGAGGAAAATACTAGAGGAATGTGAAAGGGAGGATAAATAGCTTAGGGAAAGGTTTTAAGAGATAAATGGATTTGGAATAATGTGGCAGTAAGGTAAAACAATCCTATGAAGCACCAAAGGTCTACCCACCCCTTTCATAGTGAACCCCTTAAGGCATGCACTCAGAGAGATTGAGTAATGATGGGTTCTTACAAGATGTAAAGCATCAGTATTTGATAAAAGTTAAAAATATTATGTGTATACACTTATCTCTCATCTTCCCATTTCTAACCAGATCCATATTTAAATCCCCACCTGACCATTTATCCAATCTATAATTCCCTTTTGATAATTTCTAGAAACACATAGACAACCACTAATGATTATCCCAATCACTTATGGTCACCTCAACCATCAATGGTCACCTAACCACTAATGGTCAGTCCAATTGCTGACAGTTCACCTAACCACCGATGGTTACTATAGCCAAAAATAACAAGTTATTTTTAGCCCCTTAACCCCAACTGAACCCTATTTTATGTGTTCTTACCTGTTCACAAAGACTTCTCTAGTTTTTTCAACCTGACCCCAATTATTTTAGCATAGGTATTGACTTGTGTTGCTATTTTAGTTATTTTTTTGAACAAGCATTTTAATTTCTTCTTCTTGCATGCATTTAATTTCATGTTATTGAATGCAAGTATTCTTTATTTTCATCTACATCAACTTAATTATTATAAATAGTGGATTTATATCTTCCTAGCAAGCATACACTTCTTGGATCTAGCTCACTCTAGGCAGTCCACTCAACTATTTTATGAACAAACCATTTTATAGTGTCTTTCTTATCTATAGGTTATTCCTTTCAAGCCAAAGAGGAGTTCCCATCATCATCTGGATCATGTGTGCACTTTTACCAAGTATTCCTTTACACACCCCTTTTACTAGTTTGTTACTTGCTTCTAAATTAATAAATGAGTAGAAATTAAGAGAAATATTTTGGCATGCCCGATGGGACATATGGTCCCTTTTTCTTCCTTTATTCTATGCTCATCTAATGAAATCTTAAATTTATTTTGGGCTTAAAATAAACCTTTTTCATACATGATTGATTGCTTGTTTTAGTTCATCTAGTAACTTAAAAGTAAAATTAATTAATCATAGCTTTCACTCTTATTATCACACACTTTTTCTAAACCACATAACCAATCAACACATCAAAACAAACTTGAGACAAGGCCTGACTAGGATTTCATCACCTAGTGGTAAACCATACCCTTTCCCAACAATCTTACTTGGAGTTTATTACCAAAGGGAGAACCAACTCAGCTCTCTAGTTGAGAATAAACTCTAAAATTTAGTATATCTTGTCTAAGCACCTGAAACCCTTATCACTATAGTGTGTGAAGTGAGGGGGTAGGCCCCAATATCAAACCACATATTGAAGATTGATATAGATTTTCTCTCTTAAGCACCTAAACACAACCTTAGATTTCTTCTTTAGTACCTGATCTACAAACAAAATTTCCTCTTCACACTTTCTAAGGCATAAACCAAAAGTGATTTAAAAGGAACCCAAGGTTGTTAAATGTACTTTAGTATATGTTTTATTTCTTTTAGATCTTCTCCTTTTACTTTCTTTGTGTTTAAGTTGTGACTTTTTCTATTTCTTTTCTATTCCTCTCATGGTCTTTACTAGACAATAGCTAAAGAATCAAACCAACCAACAACCACTTTCTTCTTCTTCTTCTTCCTCTATGGAGTATACTTTAGATGTTGAGGGTTCCCCTAATTTTACTCCCTCTCCTGCTAGGCCTCTGATTGTTATTAAGGGTTATTCATATTTCATTGCCTTCCTCGATAACAACCCTGTGGCTCTTCAACATTACCTTAACACCTTATCTAACCGTACCTCTCTTGTTTCTATTCCTTCTATAAATACACCTTATGGTATGCCTCCCCACCTTCTAGTGGGTGCCACATCAAACTAACCCATGCTCACCTAATCCTCTTCTTTTTTAAATATTACACCTAATACCACTCCTCAAACTCCATTTAACATCCCAACCAATAACCAAACACCTACTACCCCAACCAATACCTCCAATATTGGATCAACTTTACCTCTTGTCACCTATACTCTTATTTAGGGGATATCTTCTACCCCTATTTCTACCATTCCACTTGGTTCAACCAACCCACCAATTTCTACCCCACTTCAAAGTTTAGTACTTTCCATACCTCAAACACTTCCACCTATTAGCACTAGAGTTACCACCCACTAACAACCAACTAGCACTTTCATACCTCCAACCTAATATACATCCATACCACTATCCACCAACCCATATCAGGCCCAAAAAAAGTACCCATGACATCTTACCCACATTTTTCTAACCCACAAGGATACATAACACCTTACACCTAACCATTTGTGTCAATTAACCCATATGTGGCATCATCCCAACCTCCTATGGTCGCTTACCAATATGTGGCTTCTTCAACACCCTTTATCACTTATCCATACATTATTACCACCTAACCTCAATAAATATTACCACCTAATTATGCATCTTCCCAACCTCAAATAGATTTGGTCAAGATGTTAATGGACAAAATGACCAACTTGGATTCATCTATCTCTGGGTCTCATAACCTTTTATCCTATGATCAACTATTTAATAAACCCATTCATCCATATGTTCCTATCCATTCTTATCCTCCTCATTGTGAATTACCCATGTTTTATAAATAATAAGGCAAGGAGGAACCCCAAAAACATTTAAGAGCATTTCATCATTCTTGTTATCTGATCACATATGATGATGCTCTCCTCCTTCGTACCTTCCCCATGTATTTATCAGGACCAATAATTGATTGGTATAGTTCTCTCACCAATCACTCCATATTTTCCTTCTCCCAACTAGCCCAGATCTTTTTAGATAATTTCTTAGTAAATATATCTAAAAAGGTTTCTATTACCAACCTCTATTATATAAGGAAATTTGATGATGAATCAATTACCGATTTTGTACCCAGATGGAGAGGTCTCATTAACCAAATTTCTTTCTCCTTACCCAAATTGAGTTGATTGAACTCTTCTCTCAAGTTTTTACCAAACATATTTCCCCCACTCTTCAAGTTCAAACTTTTAGAAATTTTGATGAGGCATTCACCATGGTACATAAAATGGAAAATCAAAGAATTGATGAGGGGAATTAAAACTATGAAACAAGAATTCTAGCTTTAAATCCAATGACCCTACCTCCACCCAAACCATTAACCAACCCAACCATGTTAATACCAAAACAAAAAACATTTTCAAACTCAGTGGTCCTAAAAACTACTCCACCACCAACTGTCAACCAACCCCATCAAACAAATTCTTCCAATCCTTCCTACCAATAAATTTGAGCTCCTCCAAAATAATATACTCCCATAAGGGAGTCTTATTCTTTAGTTTTGGATAAATTACTCAAATATAACCTCCTCTAACTTCCACCTATCAAACCACCCCAACTATTTTACATTTCTCACCCTATGCCTAGTTGGTACAATGAGAATGACCATTGTGCCTTTCACCAAGTTATTAGACATGATGTTTATAGGTGAAATACTTTCAAAATTATTATCAAAAGTTTAATTAATAGTGTCTAACTTTAATTTGATAATCCTAATTTACCTCCTAATCAATCCCTTGACATCTTCTACAAACCTTTTCCCAATAGTGCTCCTTCTCCCCATCACCATGAAAATAAACTAGAATCATCTCACTCTCATGAGGCATATACAATCAACATTATTATTAGTAAGCCCATTGTTGAGGATACCATTACCTCAACCACCTCTTCCTTCATTTCATTTATGTAAGTGGTGAACTCACATCTTATTCCTTTGGATACCCAAATGAAGGAATCAACCACCCTTATCTCTTCACTAGATGAGACCTTAGCTTTATCTACCTCTCCTTTGATGGAAATACAAAAGGAGACAACCTTTGCTTTATCCATTTCTTCCTCTTCCACTCCACCCTTTGAAGTGGTAGAATTTCCCTCCATTCCTTTGGACACCTAAACAAAAGAAGCAACCATGTCTGTTACTTCCCTTAAGGACACCAAACCTACCTCCCCCATCATATAACCATCCATTCTCCCATTGGAAACCATCCAAAAAGAAGATATTACCTCATCCAAATAACTACCAATTTTGGAATCTTCCATCAAGAACAAAAAAAGAAGGAGCCATTCCCTCTTCTCCACCTAAGGGCTTAATCTTTGAAACCAATGACCAAGGAACCAAACCCATCTACAAGTCCTTTTATATACTAGTTCAAAGTTTAGAATTCACTTCTCAACCCAAATTTGATAGATCCACATTTTGGCATCATCTTGGGCTCCCTTACCAAAACAAATCTAAATCCTCAACCTCACTTGAATCCACCCTTAAAGCCATTATTACCTCTTCATCAAATACCTCTTCTTCCAAAACCATAAGTGAACCATCCCAACCACCTCCATTTAACATTTCTAAATCACCTTATGCCTCTCTTACCAAACCTATCAAGAATCTAAGAATTATTCCCACACCTAACTTTACTCACCCTTATTTGAAGTTGGACTTAACCCCATCTAGTCCACCAAAGAAACCCCCAACTAAACCAATTAAGAAGGTAGAGTTAACCAAACCTCTACCTCAAACTATACCCATAACACCTCCTTCCCACCTACATTATATCTTAGGATCCCATCCTTCTACCATCCTAACTACCTATTCTTCCTCTAGTAAACCATCCCCCTTTTCTCTACCTATGCCTCCACCCATCAAACCATCTAGTTCTCCATCATTTTTAAATAACCTATCTACATATAATTTCCCACCTATAAAAAACCACTTATCATCTAAATCTTCCACTTTCAAATCATTTACCCCAAATCCAACCATAGCTAAGTAATCCCAACCACAAATTAAAACCATTCCACCACATATAAATTATAAGGTGAAAACTACTTATAAGAAGGCTCTCATCCCTAAAATTATAAACCCATCACCTCCAACACCTTTTAATGAATCTTATTCAACCATCTTACAAAGGTTATTGAAAACTTCTTCCTTTAGCTTAACACCTGTCAAACCATTCTACATTTCTAATACCAAACCCTCCTAGTTCAATGATAAGTTGATTTATGCATACCATAGGGCATCGAGACATGATAGGGAGAACTGCAAAGATCTCCAAGCACTTGTTCATAGCCTATATGATGAGGATGATATGTTTTTAGATGAACCTCTCTTACCTCCATTACCAACCCCACTACCCAACCAACCTATCCAACATTTACCCACTCCCTCACTCTCACTCAAGAATGAGGAAGAATTAAATCAACCATCCAGGCCAATAAATCCCCTCCTCCATACTATTCATATGGTTACTTGATCTTGGGCCCAATATAAGAATAAGGGAAAAGCCAAAGTGTCCATTCCATGGACATACCCTTCAACCCCTTAGCCTACCAACTAGACCTAAACATCTTTACCCTCACCTTCACAACCACCAAAACCCAAGGTATATATTTTAGGATCCTCTCCTTCTAACCCTTCTAAATCCATTTAGTGGATAGTGTTGAAACAACTTCACTAGACAATAGTGAAGATGAGCCTTTATGAACTAATCAATACCTTTCCCCACCATCATCAATCACTGATAGAAGCTTTGTAATCTACATGGATTCAACCATATAACCCTCAACCTCTTACACCCTTTGTTAGAGCCCTCCAACTTTTTTCCTTTATTAACTTTTAAGATTCTAAAATCCCTCCTTTTCATCTTAAGGATTTTGATCCTCCCCTCTTTATTACCACATACATCAATCAAACCTGCATCAAAAGTTTAATTATTTATGGAGGAGATATCATCAACATTATCTCCCCTCATGCTTATGATTAACTTCAGCTTCCCAAGAGCATCATGCAAGAAAGTGTAGTGGTCCTTTACTCCTTCAATGATACTATGGCCACTACCTTGGGGATAGTTATCCTCTATATCTACTTGGGACCTCACACCATTCCTAAACTATTTTACATTATAGAGGGCAAGCTAAAATATAATGTGTTACTTGCATGCCCTTTAATCTATGCCATGAGTTATGTGACTTCTACCTTACATCGATGTGTCAAATTTGAGCACAAAAGTCAAGTTGTTACTATAAAATTTTACCCTAGTCCTTTTTCCTCTTATAATATGACATATCAACATAACGATGTTCTTATTCCTCCCTCATCCACCTCACCATCAAATACTAATAACACTACCTCACCACTAAGTAAAATCAACAAGACTCTCACCCATACCATTAATGAAGCTTCCACTAGCTCATCTATCCCTTCTTCTAAGATACCCACAGAGGAACCTTTAGAACCCAAATTAAAACATCTCTCCCTTAGGGAATATCACATTTTATACTTATATGCTTTCCCTACTCCATAAGAGTATGGGAACCTCAAACATGACCCTTCCTATAATCCCAACATTAGAACCTTCATCCCTTTAAGGTTCCCCAACCATCAAACAAATTTCATCTATGGGGGACTTGATTAGCCACTTCTTTCTTATACCACTACCTCGTCTATCTTTCCATTCACCTCCAACTTCTTTTATCTTAACAAATAAACCTTTACCAAATATTATCTTTATAGGTGTGCTTGGAAGGGGTTTGGTCTCGACCTTTATGAATAAGGGACCTCATGAGCTACCCATAATTAGAACCCAAAAACCTTATGAGTTATTTGGCCTTGGGCTCATACCACCAGATGAAACCACCTCACAAAAACCCATCACCAATATCAACTAGGATATTCCATCCTCACCAATCCCATCTCCTTCAAAGATTGAAGAATTTGATATCATCTCATCTAAATTTTTTTATCAATACTGTTAGTTTGGGCCCCCTAAACTATCAAAAGTATGGCCACACTAAAACCCTTCCTCTCATCCATATTAAAATGATAGAGAGAGATTATCCTACCATCAACACCATCCAACATCAAAATGATGATTCCATTCCCACCTACCTTAGTGTAGGGGATTATTCTATCCATAAATCCCTTCTTCCTAAGAACCAAACCATGTTGAATGAATTCACTATCAATGTCAACTTGGGTACTCAAGATACCCCTCATATCATTAAAACCAACCAATCCTTAAATTCTATAGAGAAACAAGATTACCCTTCTTTACTTCATGACTATAGCATAACATTTTCTTGGTCTTTTATCAGGATATGCCTAAAATTAACCCTTCTATTGCCCTTCAAAATATTGTCACCCATCTTGAGGTTAAACTATTTTGGCAAAGGATTATTAGGATGCATCCTTGCATAACCCTTCTTATCAAAGAATAAATTCATCATCTCTTATCTATTAAACTTCATTCAACCCATCGACTATCCATAATGGGTTTTTAACATTGTTCTTATCACTAAACCCATAGGGGGACTTCACCTCTACATTGAATTACATGCCCTCAACCTTGCTTACCCAAAGTATGAATTTTGTTTTCCAAACATTGACCAACTTGTTAATATTATATCTTACCATGATATTTTATCTCTCATGGATAATTTATTAGGATATAATCAGATCTAGATTTCCCCCAAATATCAACAGAAAATTTCCTTTATCACTCTATTAGGAACCTTCTATTACAGGGTCATGCCTTTTGGTCTAAATAACATTGGAGTAACCTGTCAGTGTGTCATGATCTACATTTTTCATGATCTCATCCATAAAATTGTAAAAGAATATGTGGATGATCTCCTTGGGAAATCCAGACACCGTAAGGATCACCTATCCATTCTCACAATAATCTTTGACTGACTAATCTATTACCATGTTAGGCTCAACCCAAAAAAATGTTTTTTTAGGGTCTTATCTAGAAATATTCTTGGATTTATTATCTCTCTTTGAGGAATTTAAGTATACCCCACAAAAGTTAGAGCAATTTTTGAGATGCCTCCTCCTACTAACCTTAAGCAAATCCACATCCTGTAGGGGAAACTTTAATCCATTCATCACTTCATCTCCTAGTTATTAGATAGATGTCAACCCTTTCACCATATCCTAAAAAAAGACACCTCTTTTAAGTGGACCAAGGACTCTCAACAAGCCTTTGATTTAATCAAGGAGTACCTTCTCTCTCCACCTATCCTCATCCCTCCTAGAGAAGACCAACCCTTCTACCTTTATATATCCACCATGGACCATTCCTTAGGGGAAATACTTGCTCATCATGATGAATAAAATAAAGAGTGAGATGTCTAATACATTAGTTACACACTTATAGAATATGAAACTCAATATACTCATCTTGGGAAACTTTGACTTACCTTAGTCTTTGTGGCCTCTAAACTCCATCACTATCTTCTTAATCACAAAACCTATGCCATCACTAACATCACCCTTCTCAAGTACATACACTCTAAACCATACCAAAACTAGAATATGGATAAGTGGCTCATGATCCTACCTAAGTTTGATATTTAATTCCTTTATAAAAATTCCATTAAAGGGCAAGTCATCATTGATCAATTGGTCATAGCTCCTCTACCAAAAAATTAATCACTTCTTGATTTCTTAGATGATTCCATCGCAACTTTTTCCCAGGATGAACCCACCTACCAAATCACCATGTTTTTTTTATGGATCCAAATGAAAACATGGTGAGGGTGTTGGAGTTATTATCATTCCCCTTAATGGTGAACCTCTTACCCTTTCCTTTAAACTTGAATTTGAATGCACCAATAATGTGGCTGAGTATGAATCCCTAGTCATAGGTCTCCAAACTGCTCTAGCCTTGGGAGTCAAGACAATCAATGTCTTTGGAGATTCTTAACTTGTGATAAAATAGGTTAATGGATCTTATCAATGTAAAAATGATGTCCTACTAAAGTACAATCAACTTTTAGATGTACTCTTATCATCATTTAATCATTACCTTATCTAGTCAGTTTCATGATCAACCAAAAAGTTCATGGATACAATGGTTTGCCTTGATTCATAAATTTGATCTCAACCTTCCAAATATAAACTATTTGTCACCATCCATCAATTTATCACACCCTCATATATTAGTTCTAACCTTCCTACCATTTTTAGTGTAGAAGCATCTCCTTTTGACATTTGGTATGACCAAACTTTTAACTACCTTAACCTTTGCATTATTCCACCCAAACTTTTGAGGAATGCCTGAAGAGCCTTTATTCAGAGTACATCTCATTAAACCATACTATGGGGAATCCTTTACAAACATGGATTTACTGGCCTCCTTCCCCATTATCTGCATAGTCATGAAGCTTCCCACGTTATCAAGGAAACACATGATGGAATCTATGAGGGACATTTTAGTGGCCTAGTCATTGCTAAATGTATCCTTCACCTTGGATACTATTAGACAAACCTTAATTAATATTGTTGTGATTATGTAAAGAAGTGTGTCAAATGTTAATAACATACTAATTTACATCATGTACCTTCCCAAAGCCTTCGATTATCCAAAGACTATTAGCCCTTCTTACAATGGGGTCTCGATCTTATTAGGGAAATCAATCCTTATTATTCACAATGACACCAATCCATCATTACCACTACTGAATATTTCACCAAATGGGTGGAAGCCATTCATCTTATCTTGAATAAAGCCAAAAATATTATTGATTTCATCAATCACCATATCATTTACCATTTTGATATTCCCCATAAGATTATCACTGATAATGGAAAATATTTTAAAAATAATAAAGTCCAAGGTATTTGTGATGATTTGTCATCAAGTTAAGCTTTTCCTCACCTTATCATCCATAATAAAATGGACAGGTGGAAGCCTTTAACAAAAACCTCACCAAAATGCCAACCAAAGTAGGTAGTGCTTTTGGTTGGGATTAGCACCTGCATATCCCTTTCACTTTATGGGCCTATCACACTAGAATTTAAACCTATATGGGTGATACCCATTTGTCTCTCATCTTTGGATCAGAGGTAGTCTTACCTCTCAAAGTCCAGATTCCTTCTCTTCACATATCTTTGCATGAGATCATTTCTGAGACCAATTATCATTAATAACATCTCGCTTGACTTGAGATACTTGATGAGCATTACCTCATAGTGCTAAATAATATTCATTTATATCAATAATGAATCAAGTGTGCATACAATAAATACATAAAAGAGTGATAATTCAATATTAGAGACCTTGTCCTTAAGGAAAACCAACATGTAACTAATATGGAGAAAATAAAAAGAGGCAAGTTTACTTTCAATTAGCTTGGACCCTACATCATAACCCATAAGTATGGATTAAGAGATTATCATTTATCCTCTATCGAAGGAAAACAAAAAATTGAGTGTCTTAATGCTTCGCATCTTCATCTTTTTTATCTAACTTAAGCTCATCACTTGATTTATGATATTTTCACCTATATTCACCTATCCCTCTCCTTTTGAGGACAATTGATTATAGCATAGGACCATGTGATTACCCATCATAGTATAGTCTAATCCTAAGCATGGATACCATGGCTCTACCCATGTCATGGTTCTCATGGATACTTTTCATCTCTAATCAGATGGAATCCCATGATCAGTTGTCTTTCAAACCACTTTCCCTCATCTATCATTAACCTTTTATGTTAAAAGTCTCACCTCCATAAAAATAGACCTCTAATCCTAAATATACTTGTCAATGTCTAAAACTAGCATTAAAAATATAATTGGGATACCAAAATATCACTTGGGTCCATATCTCTAGCATTATAGACTACTCCCTTGAAAGGCAGCTACCTAAAAACTAAATTGTTTAAAGATAGACTATTCCCTTGAAGGATAGCTATAAGAAAGTCCAAATTTAGACCACTCCCTTAAAGGATGGTTAATTTAAGTTTATAAAAAACAAATAATTAAATCTTCTTGCATCAATCAACTTCACCAACCTAACAAAACAAAGAAATCAACAAACAACCCTATGTCAAAATCAAAGTAAGGAAGCTACAATCAACTTTTACATATGGCATTAGTAGACTTCCCACATTGATCAGTCTATAGATTATGTTAAGACATGGAATTGTCTATTATGGTTCTTTGGTCACCTATATAAGGGGAAAGCTAATCCATATTAGGTTACTATATCACCCATTTCCCCTTTCAACCTATCACCTACTTTCCCTTCATACCCTCTCTAAAAACAAGGGACTATGAGCTTACTTGACATAAAGTGATCAAGATACCTTATTTTCCAATCAAAGTATGCTCATGTGACACCTTTGAAATGCTTATTTTCATTAAGTCAATCCAAATTTGGTTCTGTTAGTCCCTTACCAATGAACACATCATGCCTTTTTATTACCCTCTATTCATTAGTTCATGTAGACACGTGTCTCATGATTCTTCTCTCTTTTCCATATTTAGTATTTTATATAAACCTACTTTATGTGCTTTCATCATATCCCCATATCACATATCATATAAAAACATTCAAAACATCATTCTCATCAATGCAATAATCCATATACATAATAGCATTATGAACCATATCCTTCAACTACATCTTATCCATGAACAAAACCTCAAAACCATAAAACATCAACAACCAAATCATCATATCATTATCATCAGAATAATAATCATTTATCATAACATCAACATCATAAACCACATCATATAAATAAACATCATAGACCATGTACTATAGATACTTCCATAAACATAACACCAATTCAAAACATCAGCATGTCACATCTTGAACCACCATGACCCACATCACCATATAAAATCCTCTTTATGAACAACATCATCATTTAGCCAAACACCATAATCAAAACCATCAATCACATGTCCATGATCATATATATGAACAAATGCATCATCCACTATGTATAAACCCAAACATCACCTAAAATATACATATATTAAAATATTCATCATAAGATCAAAGCATTTCATCACAATCATGTTTAAAATTCCCTCATCACATTATCATATAACATCATAATATCACCCATGATCATCAACATCACATCCATCAATGAACACACACACATCATCCATAAACATCATCATAATGCTTAACCTATAAGTCCACATATCATCACATAGAGCATGGAGCATGAGAAACCTATCATTTCATAACAAAGCATACATCTTGAACATCCATAAACATTACCACATAACTAAACTAATGAACCATAAATTTCATAAGCATCACCCATCAATATATCAAAACATCAAGTAAACATAACAAACACCAACACCATCAACATCAATAAACATCCATAATCATCATAAAACCTCATCATCATATACATCATAATAAAAGTAACACATGCCAATGAGTCTATAATCCTCAATAAGAAATACATGTCATAATTTATAAATCTCTCTCTCTCTCTCTCTCTCTCATATATATATATATATATCTCACATCATCGACACACATGCTAATCTCAAAATTAAAAAAACATATACATAATATAATATCATATATCAAGCCCCTAGGGCACCACTCTTATTAGCCTGACCTACACCTGCACTACCATCTGGTGGTGGTCCCCCTAATCTTCTTACCCACCCCACTATAGTGACCCACTATCTTGGAGTAGCTATAGATGGACCACCTACCAAGTTGGCCTTAAACTCTCCATATTAGAGCTCTAATGGAAACTATGCTACTAATATCACCTCATAATATCTCAACTCTTCAATGGTGGCTAGTACCATGTCATAATAATCATATCCAATCCTCCTATAGGTGCCCCTATTGATGCTACCAATTCTCTTGTCCTCTACCTCAGGGAATCTCTCTCTTGAGTCACTAACCCAAGAGGGATCCTTGCTTGATATTGATCTCTAGTCAACATCACCAATTGACCTTATAATGTGATAATATTACCCTATAGAGTGGCCACATATCACTATATTCTTGTAATCTAAGCTTATGCCATTACCAGGGCTATTGTAGCCTATCCATCCTATCTATCCTATACTTGTGTTCTAATTGGATCCACATTCATCTACTATTTCCCACCATCATCCCATGCAAAATTGGCAACTACATATCAGCCTAGTACCACACCACATAACCATCCATAACACATGCAACATCTATAGTGGATCTTACCAATAACTCTTCATGATCTAAAATAATGTCTTATGGCTATAGCTCTGGGAGTAAAAAATTTGCATCCTCCCTCTTATATCTCAAGAAATTTTTTGGAATCCCATACATGAGGTAAAACTACCTCTAAACTAAATTGAATAGGATCATCTCAGTCTCACCATCCCGCCTCTCATATATCGATCACTAACTTTACAATGATAATATGTGGTAACTATACTAGGCTCACCTAGGCCAACCCACATATGGCCTCCACACTATGCCACCCACCACCAATATCTCCAAAGGATCCCTGAACTAGTCAATATCCCTCACACCACCACCTACCCCTGTCAATGCATAATCTCCTTAGCAACACAAGAAACCCACTCTATAGTTCAATTATGCATAACCATCCCATGGTAGCCCCAAAGGTCTCACCACTTGAATATTACCATATTCCCAACAATGGAACATGAACCCAACACTAATCCCTTGGAGGTCTAGACCAATAACATCGATTCCCACCCAAACATAGTCCTCCCTAGTAACATCTCCACAAGCACCCCTAGTAACAAGTATGGAAATCAACCACTACTCAAATCTTTTAGAGCAAAGCAAGACACAGCTATCATCATCATCATAAGTAAGCATCTATCCCATAGATCCCTTTGGTATAGTGGCCCATATTAAATACCACTTGCATGATACCTATCATGGGTCCAATCCACTCCATATATCAGATCGATGTGATAGTTCCCCTCCTTGCTCTCTATGTGATAAATTAGCTCCCCAAAATTTAAAATCTTTAATAAGTCTTAAAAAAGGCTGCCTCTTTCCATAAGTGAAATCAATGATTCAATTATTTTCTTCCATGCTTCATCTCTACCTTATTTTTGAGAATAAAAACCACACACTTTATTCAAAGATTCAATGAAAGTGTTAGATCCATAAAAGGGAAAGAAAAAAGGTTGAATATTTGTGATAAGGGAAGAAGCAATGACAAGGTAAATTTATGAAGAAAAATGTAATAATGCAGATGGGAGAAACACTTCAAAGCTTTGGTACCATGTTAGGAATGGTGAAAAAGCATTTAAACCCAATATTTAGAAGTAATAACACTAAAAGCATCACATAATGAAGGTGTAGACAATTGATTACAAGGCAAAGTAAATCAAGTGTTATTAAAAAATAAGATATACTAGTACAAAAGAAAGATCTTTCATAAGTAGGCAAGGTAAAACACATAACTAGACTAACTAACCAATGTGGGATAAATCCTCACATAGGATAAACTCACAAAAGGATGAAATAACTAGAAAATACACTAGCAAATATGAAAAATACATGAAACACTTACTCTAACACTATTTTACAATGACAATCATGTACTTTTATAACATTTTCATCCCAAAAGTAGTTAGGTAACTAATTTTACTCAAGCTCAACTTAGGACTCAAATTTAGTTGAAAATTTAAGTGACCCTATGGTATGCACATTATATTATTTAATTAATTCATAAATGTATTATTTTTTCCACTTTATGACTTTAAATAAAATAATTTAATTCAAAAGAATTGACATGAATTAAACATATAAATTAATCTTATTTTTTAATTTGGGCACATATTAATTTTCCACCCTATCATATTCATGACATTAAGAGGGACCCACTGAGCCTAGTCCATTAGGTAATAGAGTCCAAGATTTTTACTTTATCACAAAGTAAATTTTTCACTTCACCACCAAGAGAAATCTTATCTGATTATATTCCTCATCTTAGATTAATGTTTAACCCTAATTTGGATATGGATTTTACTTGGATAGATAGGGTTAAGAATATGTAGATGACAGGGAATAAGGATGAATATTAGATGTACAGTAGGCCCATTAAATTCTAAACTTAGATGTACCATATACTAAATTTATTGAACTGAGATAATATATAAATAAAAATTAAAACTTTGTTAGATATATAAATGACATAAATAAAGTACTTTTATAGATGTGATGCTAATGTAGATCTAAAATAAGAATAGGTTAAAAGTAGGCAAGAAGATAGTTTTAGAATAGTTGTCAAATTATAGATCCAGTGCCTCTGGCTCTCTAGATAATTGTGTTAGCACTAAATGGTTGTGTGGATGTTACTTTATAATTTTGATACTAGTGTCATTTATTGAATATCAACTAAAAGAGGATGTGAACACCTCAATGCTTACGGGTTTATATTTTCCTTCACTTTAGTGTATTCAAATTTGAGTCATGGTTTGTCTCTCCTTATGAAATGGCAAAACCCTAGCTTTCCATCTTTAATGTGACCTTGGTGGAAAATGGGTTAGTGGGAACATGGTGTTGAGATGACCTATAATGGACCTTATATCAAAGGGAATTTTATGCATAGCCAATACTTGAGAAGAGGGCCATAGATTCATGTATTTTTCCACTATATGTTGGCTTGCATTTGAATCTTGTAATTTGTGTAAAGTACGTAAAATGGTAACCTAGCTTGTAACTTAGAAAATAAGACCTTATGCCTACTTATTTATTTATTAAGACCTATAGATGTGTTTTACCTATGACTAGTGTATAAATAGGGAAGATTTGTTCAATTGAATGCTTGATAGAGTGATTTTTATAAGTGCCTTGGTCTCTTGGTCTGATTGCTAGGTGAGAATTGAAAGAGGGTTGATATTGTATTTATACCAATCCTATTAAGAGATAAATCACTTAGGTAAACCATTATAATACATTTCATTTGTAAATTGGATGACTTTAGGGTACTAGACAATTATGTCAAAACAAGATAGTAAAGTCAACTCTATTGTTTGTCCTAGACATTACTGGCTAGGGAGAAAAAAGTAGGTACATGATTAAAACTTGCAAAGGTGTAAGATAAGTACATATTAAACATTCTAGATAAGATAAGATATTTATTTAATTATTATAAGATTGATCAGACTAAGAGATAGGCCAAGGGTTATAATATAGAGTAGATACGAGGATTGTAGAAGTAAGGCATGCATAGAAATATGAAGAGTAACCAAGGTATGAGTTTTCCAAGTGTACAAGACTAAGTGCTATATAGTCACAAAATATTGTCTATAATTAACACACTATTATTTGATATATTTGTGCAATCATATAAACCTGGATAAATTTTAACTTTAGAGGCATTTTTCAAGTGTGGGACTTTCATATATAATGACATCATGTGTGAAAAATTATTTATCCAAAATAAAAAGTTATTATGGACAATTAAATTTTACAAAACAACTACCAGACTAGATGGGGTCAATTTGTCATCAAATAATTTTGGTGTTGACTACCTAAATTTGACATTGATGCATTCTGTAGGATTTCATTCAACCATGATTTCATTAAATATGGACATATTTATAATAATATTTACTTATATTATCACCATTTATAGTTTCTAATTGATGAAATTAGATTCCAATATTGATAATATTTGTTTTTAACTAGTGTGATATTAGATTCTAATTTTTATAATATTAGATTTCAACTAGTGCAAAAAATTTCTAATTACATCCTAATTAGTACTGATCACATAATGCCCCATAGTTTTCTTACTACCACATAATAGTTATCATAGTATTATCTAATGTTTGTCTAACTTTTACCTCATATTAACCAATCATATCATGATGTCATGTAATATTCACAAATATTAGTGCACTAATGTAAACAATATTTACACCATATATAAGTATTGGACAATATTATTTATCAACCACACAATTATCTCACTATACCCTTGTAAAACTAATTGTATTCCATGTACATTTATCTAAGTTTTAAAAGTTTGAATTTAATGTAGTACTCTTGTGAAAAATTAATCAAATTCACAACCACATTGTATGTCTAAAATCAAGGTTCATAATTTTTCACGCCAAATGCATATCATCACTACTAAGGGACCTAGTTGTAGTGTAGGGTGAAATCAATAAATTTACATGTTCTTGGAGCATTTGTGACTTTGTGACCACATGATATGATTCTAATTTCCAGGTGTATTAATTTTGATAACATAAGTTTGTTCAAACCATTGTCTTTACCAAATTATTGGTTAAATTTAATGAATGATATAATCATAGTATGTTGATATATTGTATGCATAAAAATACCCATAAATGGAGATAAATTGGATTTACCATCGATTAAGGCCACCTCAATGATAAAAAAGGATACCTCCATGAATTTTTGGCTTTGTGATAATTTCCACATGTTCTCTTTTGATTTTGTATACTTATTAAAAGTACATTATGTGATTTATCAATGTTTTAATTGTGGTATATTTATATATTATCTATAGGTAAGTCATGTATGTGAAAGAAATTAAATTAAAGTAAAGATAAAAGAACAATTTTTTTTTGAACTTTGAATAGAGTCACTTAAATGTTTTAGGACTCCATGAACTTTAGATAGTGAGAGAATGTCACATCCAAATGCATCTACTCCTTTCACCTTTACATTCATGCTATTTCACCTTTATAATATCTATTTGGAGTGATTCCATATAAATATAAAGCTTACACTAGAAGGAGAGATGAATTTCAAATATATTCCAAAAGCACCTAAAACTTCAAAACTATATATAATTTCCTTGTGGATCCACACTTCATAGCCTTCTTATTTTTGCATCACCATAGACTTTTGTTGTGTTCTTAAAACACACATAAACAACTATAAATTCTTAAACTTATGGTATATTGATATTGGTGCATCTCCCATAAACTTAAGAAGAATAATTATAGTTATAATTTGAGAAAAAAAGTTATTACATAATTATACATTAATCTTAATATATTCATAGTTTGACAAATTATTATGATTTTTTAAAAAATAAATATTAATCTTCCACTCATATTTAATAAACAATAGTACAATGTTATTAAGGTTATATATTCCTTCCAAAGGTATTAATGATAAATAATTCAATGAAATAAATATTTATCTTCCATTCATATTAAACAATAGTATTTTGATTGTAATATCTTATTCGAAGGTGATTTGTAATAAACCCACGTCTTAGGCCAAGATGATATCACATATTAATTTATGATATTCAATAGTTTTCCCAAGTAACTTAACATTCATTACCCTATCAATTAGTTCAAGGTATGATTTAATGTCCTTATGTCCTTTATCATGTATCTTAATCACTCCTTTCCATGTTTTGTTTGGTGTCCATGACAAGATGATAATATCCACTTAAATATATTATTTTCTTTCATCTAATTTGGTCTATGTTTTATTTGCCCTTAAACAATATTGATACAATGTTTCACCTTATATTCTCCCTACATGTTTCTAATATTAAATCCTAACCTTTTTAGCCACATTATGACCTATTTTAAGGTAAATATCCCCATCTAGCATTCCCATCCATATATTTTCATTTTCATTTTTGGTCATACTAAATTCATCTAACCCACATACACATCCATCAATGGATTGAATGATTCTTTAAGTAATTTAAAAATTCACCCAACATAATATCATTGTTACTTGGGATATTTTGATTAATGTAGTCTTCCTTGGGAAAATTTTAGGATTTAGTTTTTTTGTCATATACATATTTGTATTAGATTGTTTATGGCCAAAAACAAGCATATGTCATATTACAATAATTTAAAACTAATATATCTAAATCACATAAATTATTTTTCCAATATATTATCTTCAGAATCCAATATTCTCTACCTCTACCCATTATGATTTTCCCCCAATGTTCAATATACAAATTTAGTCCCATTTTTAGATCTTCCATGTTTTTGAGTTCTTTAAAAGGTGTGATAGGAGGTTTCCCTTCTGACAAGTCTAGATCACCATTATATTTTTCACACCATATTGGGATTGGATGACACAATTTCATATCTTTTATTTTTGCCTTATTTTATCAATAATATGCCATCCACAACATGGAGCAAGAACATATTAGTTTTGGTAATATCCATTATATTTTGGTTTCAATCCAAAAAGTATGGTTCCACAAAGGCTTTGAAGTCATACACTTCTTCAATAAGGTAATATTTGTGGCAAATAAAATGTGTCTAGTTTTCATAGTAATGTTTTTAATCTACCAAAATTCCCATATATATCTTCATGAGTGTGTCACATTAGAAGGAGTATTACATACACAATGTTGAATACCATTCTTATTGTCAACATAGATGTAAATACAAATAGGGTATGATTTTTGTTGTCACTTGAAACATTATCTAGTTATAAGTAGAAGAGTGGTGGCTATTTTGTAAATGAGTTATTTTTACTAGCAACACTAATTTATTCATAATGCACCAATTTATATTTGTACCCTTTGCATTTTCCTTGCACTTAATTTTGTAATATTGTATCATGAAATGGATGTTTTGATAATCCACTACTATTATACAATAAATACCCATATTCCTCAGTGACCAATTCTTAGATCTTCCTGAAACACAAAGCCAAAGTTGTGATTATTTAATTTTATCCACATTTAATAAATGGTAGGATAAAGTGATCAAAACTCCTAATCTTGTGTCCATGTGTGAGCATACCTAATTGGGAGATTCATAACATTACTTATTGACTTAACTTTATTTCCCATACTTGGTATGGAAGTTCTCATTTTTCCCATTTTATCATGCACAATACATAAGAATAATTGATTTTGTTCTTCTTATTACAATATATAGGAATAGTAATGTTCACAACAAATTTGAATGTATTCATTATTATATCTATATTATTTTTAAATTTTTAAGAGTGATTATGGGAATGTCATGGCTCTACATTTATTTTATAAAATTGTACACTCATCACACTAGGTGAAGTTAAAACATGTTTAAATTTTTTGTTCATTATACTACTAAATTTTAGCTGTGATATAGTAGGAAGTTTTGACAAATTGAGCTCCTCATTACGCTTATTTCTCATTAAATTATGTGTATAGAATGTAATAAGTAGTTTTTGAGGAACTTTGATTCCATCATGTCCTATAGAACAAGTAAAATTTTGAGAAACATATCAATTTATGTCAATGATTCTTAGAATATAATTAATTATTATGGTGGTATTTGACCTTTGTTTCTCTTTCCCATTATTACCAATTATTGCATGTCTGTCACCAGTTATCCAATTAGATTTATGATTATATAAGGTATTCATTGGGTACCCATAATATTTGTGACATGCATTCTAATAGGCATCCATCCCATTAAATTTCATTTTATGTACCTTCATAGATTCATCATCAATAATAAATATGGCATTTGATTTTAATGCCTCTTCATTTAGGGCTCTAGTTTTGGGCCATATAACTTTGACTGAAATAATGGTATTTTTTTTGATATAGTTTGATTTTTAATAATGATATTACATATTTTTAAATTCATCCAAAAACATTAACCATTTTGTATCATTGTCAAGTTTTCAATATGATGAATTGGGTAGAGTGACATTTAATTTTTGACATTTTTTAGCATTATAGGGTATTTTGATCACTTTTTTGGAATGAGTGTAATTGTCACATCCCAATTTATCTCTAAGATTAATAACATATTTTATCCATGGATTATTATGATTGTTAATATATTAAATATTGTGTGATTAAGATTTATGTCAGATGCTGATTATGTGGCAGTTATATGTTGCTTAATTGACATGATTAATTAGCTATGGAGTTAGTTGTAATTTTATATTTTGTACATTATGATCATGTTTTTTAATTTATACAAGAGTATTTTATGGATATAATAATGTTTTAGGCTAAATACCTTCTTTTTTTTGAGGTGGATACATGACAAATCCATCCTTTAGAGTGTAGAGGAGGGAGGGCATCATCAGAGAGGGTAGTGTAGATGGAGGTGTTGGGGGATGATAGGGAGAAATACTAGAAACCCACACACACACCACAATATATTAACATGTTTTATGATTATTGTTTGAGTTAAATAGTTATAATATGTTTTTATTTCTATTATACATGTCTACTGTGATGTTGTTGCTATTTGATAATCATGTTGTTTTAATTGTATGATTTCACTAATTTGGTTGGGTTATTGCATTAATGGTTATTGATATTATTGTTTGGTTGAATGAGTGAATCCGTACATGTTTTACTTGACTTACCACTATATTAGATATGGATAAGTGTGTTATAAATAATACCTTGTTTAGATTCATAGATATAGGTATAAGATGGATTCTAATATTATGATTGATTTGGTAGTTAAGTGATTAATTATGCTTATAACATTAAATTATCATTTATAATAGTTGAATAACATGTATTAAGTCATTAATGAGTTTAGTTCTTGTTAAGAATTAATGAATGAAATTAGCTAGCATGGTAATTATGATATTAACATTATTGACTATTGATTATTATCAAGCCTTTTATTCTTAGGAAAAAAACATGATTCTATGCAAGTCAATATAGATAATTTCACTGTTTAAATTATTATATGGACATCATTGTGTTTGATGAAACTTTGCTAAATTCAATAGTTATTTTGTTAACCTATGAATCTAACCTCTATTTATAAGGTTAAATGTATTATTAATGGTTATTATGTTTAATGGACTTGTTGTTTAGGTGAAATTGCATGAAATTTTTAATGTTTGAAGACTTTTTATAGATTCAATTTCATGAATCTATGTTAAATTGATGCATTCAACAAAGACATTGACTTGTGCATAGCTCAAAGGTGATAATAGTAAAGTTATTTTATTTTTTAATTATGGAACATTAGATATTATTAAGTTTAATCTACATTTAAATTATAATATCAAAACCATTATGTATATTAGAGGTTAGTTGCATAATAAAATAGTAGAAGACTATTTGTTTTGTTGAGTTATTATTGACATGCATAATATTTTTTTTATTACGGTTAAAAGGGGAGATTTTTTTGACCTAAGGTCCCAAAAACATAGGATAAGTAAAAAAAAAGGAAACAAAGGTCTACCAAAGACCAATGAAAAGATAGTCAAAATAGGGCTAGATAGAGATACATTAAAAAAACAACAAAATAAAAAGTAGAATCCTAATCCATGTCAAGATTTCCCAAGACATCCTCCCAACAAATTTTCATCCTTTTGATATTATAATCAATTTATAATAACAACTTGTCTTTGTATAGATATTTTTGGTAATTGCTACACTAAAATTGTTTGCCTTTTCCTTTGCTAGTGGTCTTTGTGTCAAATAACTCTCCTAGGTGAGCTCTAAGGTTCTCAAAATTTTAAATCCCCTCCTTTATGTAAGCCTTGATATAATTTACCAAGAAACTAATATTTTTTTGATCTTTTCATTCTCATTCTCAAGTATGTCAACCCTAAATTGTGGACTCTATATCTATTGGTTATCCTCCTTGGGCACATTGATTTGATTTAATTTGTCATTCTAATATTGTAAAAACTTAACCTTCTATTTGAGGTTGGTTAAATCCCTCATAAAGCATCACATGATTTAATTTTCAAGGTCCATTTATTTAGAAATCTTGTCTACATTTTCATTACCTTTCAAAGATCTAACTAAACTATTAAAATTCTCATTTAACTCTTGATGTTGCTTATTAGAAGAAGTTTTGCCTTTATCCTTAACATCATCTATAGTCTTCCTTTTACCATCTTTAGGAATCTTAGACTGAGGGGTTTTACTAATGGTCCAATGCTATCTTCTTCAACTAAGATAGAGTCACTCATAGTCTAACCTATTTTACCCTTCTTGTCTAGTGAATTCATGGGCACATTGGGAGTCTTGACCGCACTCCTTAGTCACTTTTTAATATTATCTTAAATCTTGGTAGATTTAATATTTGAACATTTAGTTACTTTAATAGATGGGATCTTAGAAGGTTGGTCATCTTTATTCTTGTGAACACTGCCAGGGTACTTGATCCAAACCTTCTTAATATTCCTAATGTCCATAGGTTTATCCTCAAAAATTTTCTTCTAAGGTTGAGAAATATTAGGATTCAGTTGATTCATGCCCTTGATGTGTTTATGGATTAAAAATATAACCCCTTAATTCTTGGGAATAGGCTACTTTCCATTTTTGTATTTCAAAATGGAAGCTTCTAATGAGTGAATAATGTATAAGGGTAGGCTCAATGGAACATCATGTTTAAAATAGTTTTGAAAAATGAACAAGGATCATTTGACTACATTATACCTACCTTCAAGTGTGATGTATTGCATCATATGAAATTCAACTTCTCCAAATGGAATAGGTAGATATTCGTGATCAAATCCATTATGAAAAGTCTCCAAAGTTTCCCATTCCTCTAGAAAAACCTCCTAATTTATTTTATAATCTCTAGTAGATTTGAAGATTTTTTTTCCTCTATTACCAAGATTGTTATGTCAATGATCACCTATTCCTTTATTTATAATGTGAATACATTATTTTAATTGTTTTGTCTTCCTAGGAGTTATCAAAAAGAGTTAAAATATCCCTATCATGCCCTTTAATTTTTTCTGTGAACCTTGTGAAACCCCCAATTTAAAAGGGCTCCCAAATTATTTCATTATTCTTGACTTATTTAGGTAATATGGGTTCAATCCTATTCAATACCTCATTATGATCACATAGACTCTAGAATAGGGAAGAATAAGTCTTTCCAAACTCCAATAGGTTGAAGAACCAACAAACCTTAGAGATATGTTTTTGCTACCTTTGGTTATTGAAAACAAAACAAGAAAGAAAAAAGTCAGATCTAGAAGCTTCTTTAAGAGTCTAAAAAGGGAAGAAAATAAATATAAATGACTAAGACTATATGTTAGTATAAGTTCCCAATGTCTCCTCTATTTAGACTTGGGGAAGTTCCCCATTTCTTAAAATATTATGCACATTAGGAAAAACTTCACCCTTTATCATTTGGACTATGTCCTTAGGAAGATCTTCAGAATCCATCCAAGTAAACTAACGCAATGAGGCCATACCCCTATTTGAAAACCAATCCAATTTCATGTTTACTTCATGATAAATGTATTATATTAGAACCTATTGCTTGGAGTCTATAATGGAGATTGCTTTCTCCATCACTTGCTTAATAATCTAGCTAATAACATTTTTCCTAGATAGATAATTCAATATATTAAGAGAATATCCCTCTATTATGAGTAATTACACCCATAATTGTTGAGGAAATTTAATTCCCCATATAGAACCAAAGGATTCATCCCAATGAATATAATTAACACCCATATTTACAACATATACTACCATAAAATTACTTTGATGGTCTCTTAGAATACCACCATTTTCAGCTCAGCCTAAGTTTTCTTTAAAAGATCCATCAAAGTTGAGATTTATCCAACTAAAGGAGGGGGGGGTTCCATTTAGTTATTTTTATAATCTCATCTTTAGGATTCATCTTACTAAGACTAGAGGTATCAATTTTCCAACTAAGAGATGGAATTTGTTCAAATTGAAGTAGGCTTTTACCTTTATTATTAGGCTCAATGTTGGAGTTCTATAGGTTGGCCTCAAAGATCCTTTTGGATATCACTTTTATGATAAATTTATTTTATCTAAAAATCATATTATTTTTCTCTCCCAAAATTCCCAAAATTATATGATGCAAAGAGATCTTCCATATTTTCTTGAGCAACACATTTTGAAAAGGACATTCCCATGATTGCTAGACTTCTAATAGTGTACCTGCATGTATCTAAACTACATCAAAATTGAGAAGAATATATATCCAAATTTCCTAAGATTAAGGACAATTCATAATCATATGGAAGATATATTAATTATCTTTTTCACAAATAATGCATCTATTGATCAAAACACTTATTTTTCTTAGATTTTCCATGGTTAGAATTATGTTTTGGACTACTATCCAAAGGCAAAAATTAATTTTGGGAGTCAAACCTTTATCCCATAATATTTCCTACTTAAAATTAAAACTAATATTCTATTCCAAAAGAGAGTAACCCAATTTTACTTGGTAATGACCATTGAAAGACTCCTTCCAAAAAAGCTAGTCTTCTATAGTACTGAGAGGTAAATGGAAATTTCTCAACTAATTGTTCAAGTTAGATAACCTCAAAGTGTCTTCCCAATTTATGTTATATAAACTCAAAGTTTTCCATATTTTCACACCATCAACCACCTATCAATATTCATGGACCTTGAAACCATACTTATTCTGAATACCCTCTTGAAAGTGTTACTAAATATTAGTTTAACTAAGGGGATGATTAATGACCCAAGTATCTTTCCAAAAAACCACCTGTTGGACATATTTGGCCCACATAGAGATCTTGTTTAGAAATTTTTTGAGTAGGTGGACCAATTTCTAGATGGAATGAGTGGTCCAAGATTACCCATAGCTCACAAAGCTTTTAAAACACTTTAAGCTTGCTTAACATGTATTTTGTCAACTTCTGAGGGACATGTCTACAAAGCAAGGTAAAGGGTATGAATAGGTTATCATGGTGATCAAAGTAGTTCTAAATCATGGAAAAATTATTCACAAGCTTTAGGTTTTCATAGTTTAATCAAGCCTTCAAAGATCCAACAGTGGTTCAAACGCAAGTTCGAGAGAGCCTGTAGGCCAAAAAGCTAAGTGCAAACCTCTATTTTGGATAACTCCTTACTTGGAATATTTATTTGAGGATTTTATTTGGATAATATCAATTCTTATAGACCTTTTTATTTGGACAAGTGTTAATATTTTGGGCTAAGTGCTAATATTTCCCTCACAAAAATTGTTTCGGGTTTTTTGACTAAGTGTTGGGAATTGTTTCAGACATTTTATCCAAAATAAAAATCCTAAAGAACCAATTTATTTTAGACATTTTATCTGAGGAAAAATATAAGTACAAATTATTTCAAGAAAATTATCTAAACAATTTTCTTGGAGACCTAAATTATCTTGGACATTTTGTTTGCAGTAAAAAACCCTGAAGGTAATTTCTTTTGAACATTTTGTTCGTAATAAATGTCTTGAAAGTAAAGATTTTATGGTAAAAATATTAATGAATTAATTTTTTTATAAAAATTATTTGAGACAATTTCCTTGAGGACATATTCATTTTAGATAAAATATATACAGTAATGGTTTCAGCAAAAAATAAAAGACTGAAGTAAAAGATCTGATAGAATGGTTTGTCTCAAAGAAATTATTCTAGTAGAGTGACATTCATTCAAGTGTCAAAGTTTAAGCTCAATAGTCATCCATTAGGTTCCAAAGATTAATGATCATTCATATGTTATTAACATTCCTACATATATCAATTGATGGGTGCACATATGTCAAATTTGAATAATCGAAAATGACCAATGATTTTCAATTATATTAATGATAGTCATGAAAAAGTCAAATACATTCATGTAGATGTCAAATATAGGCATACAAAAATAAATTTTAAACCCCATGAAATAGAAATTTAGATTAAAAAGCAATATCAATGATTGATGTTTGATCATACAGAATATCCAAGGGTGAATGGTGACTGACAGGTTAATGGGCTCAAGTAGATCAATGGTTAGCATTTAATCATAGATTCAGATTTAATGGCACATAAGCAAGTCAAATTGTTAGTGGATCATGAGTGAAAAGGTGTGATTGAAAAGTATTAGGAGAGAATTGAAATGGAAGAGAATTGATGATCAACGGTCATCTAAAAAAAACAAAGATTAGATGGTGCAAGAGAGAGAGAGAAAGAGAGTTAATAGGTCAGTGAGCTGAGTTAGTTTTTGATAGCCAATGAGCAAAGTGAGGTAGATACATTAAATTAATGAAGAATCATCCCATCTTTGAGCATATACATACTCTCAATAAATAGTTTATAAAAATAGACATGAGCATGGTCCTGAATATGAAGATTTTGCCCTTACAATAAAGGACTTTGATACAAAAGATATTGATAAGGTTCATGCAGCAACTGAGATTGTTCCTTACAACTTGTATTGATTATCATATCCTCCATCATGACAAAAATAGATAAAGTGACCTTAATGCAAGATTAAACTTGAGGAGGATTGTAGTGATGGTTTTTCTAAATGAGATTGGGCTCATTAATGCCCTCCTAGCACTAATTTCTCTCTTCCACCTTTTCTCTTCCTATATATACTAGATTTGAGCTCTTGATTTGTATCCCTCAATTGGAGATAGTAAAGCTCTATCAAAATCACTTTGTAACACTCTCTTGAAGTAATATAAGATAGTTTTAATATTCTAGTTGAATGTGAAGTGTGCTTTATTGAAGTTTGATATGCATAATGTATGTTCTTATTTATAATCTATATGTTCTTCATGTACCTTGATTTAATTCTATTGGTTTCTTGTAGGTTGTGTGAAGTGTTAGCTAGTGATGTTCCTCTTAAAGTGTCATAAATCCATAGTGTCTTATATATACCTATCTCTTTCTATCCTTCAAGTTGTGGGTCTATTTTTGGCCTTCATATAAAATACTCATGCTTGCAACCTTGTCATAGAATATGACTAGTTCTTGTCTTGATTGAATTCATTATTAGTTATAGAAGTGTCTAAGCTGAAAGTGGATTATTGAAAATTTCATGCATCACCACATTTGGTATAGATTTACATTAATGTATTTCTCTCCCTTTTCATCCCAATAACATAAGTTTAGAAAAAATGACTATATTATTATATCTAAGGAGCTAGCCTCAATAAAAATCCTAGAGGTTTGACCCAAGTTTAGGTAACCCACAACCTAGGTTCATTCCCATGTTGGACTAAATTTGAGAGTAGGACTTGAACATTTCTACTTTCATCTAGGGTGAAATATACATCTATAATAGTTTTAACATGCTTGGTGGGACTATTTGAAGAAGAAGCTAAATAATTTGTGTTATCTTTGGCTAACTATTGTAGTGAATACTCAATAAGAGCACCCAGTGACTCTAAACATCTCTAGTCCACAAAATCCAAACCCTTACCTACATGCCAAGAAGAATAATATCATCTATAAGGGGTATCAACTTCCATTTTAGTGAGATTATGGCACCCTCAAGGAGAAGGATAGTAAGAGCATCCTTATCTCTTATCATAAGGCACATCATAAGCCACTCACCCCATAAATCATAGTCTACACCACCATTTAGAAGGTTCTATTCTAGGTGAGGTATATTTCTTATTTCATTCACAATGTTGTCAAGGAATTAGGCTTTTGTACCCTTTAATGGGGGATCCATCTTAACCTTCAATAATATTATGGCATCCCTACTACCTCTTTAAAGAGTCTACCATATTTTATAGGAAAAAACTCCACCACTCCTATAGAGCACATTGTTAACATTGAAAACCTTTGTGTAGTACATCACATTACACAAGAGAATGTATCCATGAGACTACTAGCCACATCCTTGAAATTGTATATAGGTTTAACTCTTGGCTCAATCAATACTTAGGATGAGTTTGGTGAGTGTCTATATAAACATTTGGAGGATAGAAGTGACCACATATCACTTGTTAAATAAATTACCTCAATCAAAAGGTTAACCCAAGAATCTATGGTTGATTTCAACTATAAATTCTAAAAGAATTGGGATAAGATGCCTGTCGTCATTAAGCCCACACCTAATTATGCTTTCCTTTAATATTTGAGATCATTAAATTTAGACATTACAGTCATGATCCAATCTATCGATGGGACAACTTTGCCTAGGGCTTATGAGATAGATATAAGGGCAGAAAATTATTTGATATAAGTAGGGAAACTCATGCTAAGACCTCTCATGCCACTTTTTCTTGAACTTCAGCCAACCCTACCTACCATTGCTCCACTACCCACTCTAAATAATCAATCCCAACTTGATGATAGACATGTACATAAGTTAATAAGGATTGAGAGCTTACTGAAGGCATAAAATAACAAGCTAGTGGCTCTAGAGAGATATTAATAGACTTCATATAGCACATACTCATACCAAGGTCCATTACAAACCTAATACCTTGCTCAATCCTATAATAGACCCCATTATCCATCAAACCAACAAGCCCAAGGCCAACTCACTCAAGGTAGATCTAATAATAGCTATAGGCCTATAGCTATAAGTAGCTCAAGAGCCTTGGTCCCCACACAATAATCTTGCACAAGAGGATCAATGGAAATCAAGGGACTAGTATAATGAGATGGTAATGGTTACAAGTGGGGAGATGTATCAGGACCCTAGTTGGCAACATGCTCCTTCATTCATAGGCCATGACACCATGCCTCCTCCACCATAATGCCCTCTAATGATTCAAGGTAATATGACTATTATGAAATCATCAAAATCTCAAATTTAACAACAAGAAAGCATGGGTAATGCACCAAATAATACCATGTGCATAAAATTTCAATAAAAGGAGCATATGTTTGAACATGTAGTAGTGAACTTGGGGTAGACTACACAAAGGCTAGATGAATCAGTTGCAGTCTATAACAGGTATAAAAGGAGGATGTTAGATGATAGTTTGGATTAGTCTAGGACTCTTTCAATATCTTCACAAACTAGTTAGTAGCCTACCATTTTGAATACATCAACTAAAGCTCTTGTAACTCAACAAGTACCCAAACATTAGAGATATAAATAGAAGTCTCCTTTTGTTCCTCATGTCACACAAGTGCCAAGTGATGATTTTACTTCCAAAGTGAAATCTAAAGTTACTAGTTTTCCTTTAAATATTTTGGATCATATGAAAGAGGATAATGTAACTATGTCTATGTATGATACTCTATCCATTATGAGAGAGAGAGAGATTCTTCAAAAAGAACTCTCCAAGCCTTCTCATATGAATGAGACAAATGAAAAAGTGAACATTGTTTTTACAAATAGTAGTCAATTGGTCCTAGTCAACTTCCTAATCAAGTTACTAATCAAATTCAAGTCCATAATGTTGTTCATCCCCCTAAGGTTGCCAAAACCCCTCATTCTATTTATCAATCATCATAAGAGACTATTTAGTGCATAATTATGTGATAGATTTAGGTGATTCAACCTCAATTATGCCTAAAGCCATAGTAGATAAGCTTGAGCTTAAATATGTACCTAATGAAAAAGGTGTTCTCTAGTTGGATAGTTCCCCCACTAAAATGACATGCTTAGTGAAAGATCTTAAGATCACATTGGTAGCTTTCCAAAATTGTGTCATCACTCAAAATGTAATAGTTTTAGACCTAATCCCATATTTTACCATATGCCTATCTAGGGAATTTATTACAAAGATTAGGGGATATTTATCCTCTAACTAGTCATACATGGTTTTTAGGACTAGATATGGGACTAAGGTCACTATTAAGTCTGAACCTATCTCTAGGTTCCATCTAGAGCCTTATATGCCTAATCTTGTAAATGTCAAATGCACCATATTTGAGGAAGATGAAAATGTTAGTGAACAAGAGCCTCATGATCATCTTGAAGGAATTTTAGAATTATATCTAGATGAATGGGCAGCTGACAACCATGGATTTGATCCATTTAGCAATCTTGAAGAAGAAGAACTAGAAGTATATTATATGCATGAGGAGGGTGTTAATATACCTTGCTTAACTAATACCACTCAAGAAGAAGATGGTATATGGACCTTATTATTTGATGGCTCAATCTCAAAAAATAGTAGTGGAGCTGGGATAATTTTGGTTTCACCCTCACATCAAAATTACTATTTAGCTACAAGATTATAATTTAGTTGTACTTAAAACACAAATGAATATGAATCTATTTTACACTATTTGTGAGAGGAAAGACGAAGAGGCGTGAAACTTTTTCAAGTCAAAGGTAATAGTGAGCTTGTTGTGCAACAAGTGAGAGGCATAGCTACAGTTAAGAACCATAATTTGAAATCCTACAAGCATTGTGTATTGGATCTCATTGAATAATTATTTGCATTTAATATACAATCTATACCAAGAGAGGAAAATCAACATGTAGATAGGCTCGCAAATATTGGAGCTCAGTATGAGGTTATAGATAGAGTCAAAGGCAACCAAGGAAAGGATAAGGTCATATGTAGGCTAGTTGTACCTAATAATGAGGTAGGTTGGTAGGTGTTTTACAATGATGATCAGATTATATGTTTTCTAATATAGGATGCAAAATTATACCATAATATTCAAAATAGGTTACAACACCAGTATCATGATCAAATAGTAAAAATGAGATCTAAAAATCTTTATAGGGGGATTTTGACATTGGAAAGCATATTTAATGAATATGACCAAGTGAGAAAAGGTAAGGCATGTATCTCAATGAAAGAGGAACATTATGAAAGAGTAGATATCTTCAAGGGAAAATTGTTGAAGTAAGGAAGGATTAACATATTAGAAGAGAGAGATACATTTGTTACTTTATGTCAAGATTTATCTATTGTATTTACATGGGAATATAAGTATTTAAAGGGTTTTGACCCCAAACTTGCAAAATATACCATTGAGCTATAAATCAATGTAAAACCAGTCAAGTAGAAGCAAAGGCTTATCAATCCAAAGGTGGAAGAGTTGATGAGAATGATTCTATTTAAGCTGATTGATTCAAAGATCATATTCCCCATCAAAAATTCCTCATGGGTGGCAAACCTTTTGCCAGTGAGGAAAAATAATGGAGAAATACATTTATGTGTTGATTTTAGGGACCTCAATAAGGTATCTCTAAAATACCATCACCCATTAACCTCAATAGATTAGATTATTTTAAAGGTGGTAGGTTATTATATATTCTCATTACCTGCTAACTACTTTGGCTATAATCAAATCATGGTCAAGGAAGAAGATAGGCATAAGACTGCCTTCACCATAAAGTGGGGCACTTATGCATATATGAAAATTCCCTTTGGACTATCCAATGCTGGAGCAAATTTTCATAGGGAAATGGATGTTTCCTTTGAAGGTTTGATCAATGACATAGTGATCATCTACCTAGATGACATCACTTTTTTCTCAAAGGACCCAACTGATCACATTACTCACTTGAGGTTAGTATTTGAAATATGTAGAGAGTTTGGTGTGTCACTAAATCCTAAAAATTACATATTTGGTGTTTATGAGGTTAGATTATTAGGCCATGTAGTATCCAAGGATGGCCTTTCCATAGACCCTATAAGAGTTGAGTCTATCTTATCTCTACCCTTACCCAAGCACAAGAAGGACATACAATTTTTTTTAGGAAAGATTAATGTTATAAGAAGATTTATTCTAGGATTTGTGGAGATGGTCAAACCTCTTGCTCACATGTTAATAAAGTGCAAAGAGTTTACATGGACCAAAGAAGGTAAGAGGATTTTTGAGGCTAGATAATAGGCCATTTCTCATGCCCCTACAATTATTAATCCTAATTTTAGTAAGGAATTCTACTTGTATGCTTTCTCTACACTAGATACAATCTCTACCATGTTGATACAAAACAATGAGCAAGGTTTGGAACAACTTATTGATTTTTTTAGTTAGGCCTTAGAGGAGTATGAGGAGAGGTATAGTTTTTTAGGGAAACATGTGTTTTTAGTAGTGAAAGGTTTTAATAATTTTAGATACATGGTTAATAGTAAGATAATACTCATAGTGGTACACCCAAGTATTAAAGAGTTTATACTCAACAGAGACCTCAATGAGAAAAGGGATAGATGGGTGCTAAAATGCATGGATTATGACCTTGAGGTTAGAGTTAAAAAGATAGTGAGGGGTAAAGGGTTATGTGAACACCTTGAAACATAAGTAAATTAAGATAAATATCAAGTGTTGGTAGTCCATGATAGCTATAAGGCAACTACAAATATCACACCTTTTAGTTAGACATATGACATAACCAACTTTCTTGAGTTAGGCCAATGTCCTATGGGGCTAGATAGATATAAAAGAAGGAATGTTAGATTGAAAAGTATACCTTATGTCTTGGTAGATGGATTTATTTTTAAGAGAGACATAAGAGGCATGATTTTGAGGTGTGTGGAATCATGCTAAATAGACAAGTTATTTGAGTAGTTCTATGATGGTTCAGCTGGTGGGAACTTTGTTACCAAAACCATAGCCTCCAAAATCATTAGAGCTGGGTACTTTTGGCCCATAATGTTTAGAGATGCTCACTTTTGGGTAAGGAAATGCCAAAAATGTCTAATGTTTGCTGGCAAGTAGAAGTTAGCTACCCTTCCTTTGCAACCCATACGAGTGGAGAAGCCCTTTATGTAATAGGGCTTATAATTTATAGAAATGATACACCCCCTTCAATTAAAGGGTATAAATGGATTATTATAGCTACAAACTACTTTACAAGGTGGGTTGAAGCATTTTCAGTCAAAGAGGCTAATGAATTTTATGTTTTAGACTTATATGATAGCCTTGTGACCAGATTTGGTATGCCATCTATAATTATTTTTGATAATGCATTGGCCTTCAACAATAACAAGGTATATGAGTGGTCCCTTTCACATGGAATTTATCTCAAGGCATCCTCTAACTATTACCCATAGGAAAATGGACTGGCAAAGGCCACCAATAAGAACCTGTTAAAGATTATCAAAAGAAATATGGAGGATAGTCAGAGAAAGTGGCATGCTAGGCTAAAGACCAGCCTATGGTTAGACAAAGTGACACATAATATAGATACTAGATACTCCCTATACATCCTTGTCTATGGGAAGGAATCTAAACTTTCCATATCTCTGGATCTTCCTACATTAGAGATTGCACATCAACTTGAGATTCTAAAGGATGATGCTATGTAGGTAAGGTTAAATGAACTAAGATAGCTAGAGGAAACAAGGGACACTACTATGCACATCATGTGGTTCAATCATCACCATCTCAATAGGTCATTCAAAAATAAAACTTCCTCAAATACATTTCAACAAGGTGATATAGTTCTCAAATGGGATGAGGACCGTGTAAACCTTGAAAAACACTCCAAATTTGATAGTCTTTAAAGTGGACCTTGTGTTATCACTAGTTTTAAGCAGAGTAATGCTTTTGATATTTCTAGGTTGAATGGAGATAGATTCCCCATCATTATCAATGGGAGGTATCTTAAATTTTATTACTAGTATTATATCATGATTCTTGTATATAAGAATATAAATCTATCTTTTCTCCAAGTGCCCTTGCACATTATTCTATTTGTTTCAGGTAGTTGTTCATCTTTTTATTGCTTTTCTATTATTCGTGTGTGTCTCATTGCTTCAAGATGTTTCAAGTAGATAGGCAGAGTATTTTTGTAATTAATGCTTCATTTATCTAATTCATCATGAATGAGCTTGATAAAATTCTAGATTCTATGACTAGAAGGATAGTCAAGCCAATTGAGTGACCAAAAATGTTGTCCACATTTGGCCCATAAAGATATCTTGCCTAGAAATGGTTTGAGTAGGTGGACCAAGTTTTGGATGGAATGAGTGGTCCAAGATCACCCATAGCTTGAAATTTTTTTGAAACACTTTAAGATTTCTTAAAGTGTCTTTTGTCAACTTTTGAGGGATAGGTTTATAGAGAAAGGTAAAGGGTTCAAGTAGGTTCTCATGGTGATCAAAGTAGTTCTAAGTCATGGAATAAGTTTACACAAGATTTAGGTTTTCATAGTTCAATCGAGCCTTTAAAGATCTATTATTAGTTCAAGCACAAGTTTAGGAGAGTCTACAAGCCAAAAAGCTAAGTGCAAACCTCTATTTTAGATAAGTCCTTAATTGGATTTTTTTTTAGGATTTTATTTGGCTAAGATCAATTCTTGTGAACCTTTTTATTTGGCTAAGTGTTAATATTTTGGGATAAGTGCTAATATTTCCATCAAGAAAATTGTTTTAGGTTTTCTGAATAAGTGTTGGGAATGATTTTAGACTTTTTTTTAAACAAAAATTTGAAGAACCAATTTCTTTCAGATATCTTGTCCAAAGCAAAAACTAAGTACAAATTATTTTAGAAATTTTTTCTAAACAATTATCTTGAAGACTTAAATTCTCTCAGACATTTTGTTCACAGTAAAAAACCTTGAAGGTAATTTATTTTAGACATTTTGTCTACAATAAATGTCTTAAATTAAATATTCCATGGAAAAAATCCTGATGACTTAATTATTTTTTGAAAATTGTCTAAGATAATTTCCTTGAGGACATATTTATTTTAGACAAAATGTCTATAGTAATGGTTCTAATAAAGATAAAATACTGATATAAAATATCTGACATAATGGTTTGTCTCAAAGAAATTTTTCCAACAGAGTGATATTTGTGCAAGTGTCAAATTTAAAGCTTAACAGTCATCCATTGGGGTCCAAAGATTGATGGTCACTCAAACATCATTGAATTTCCTGTAGATGTCAATTAATGGGTGTACAGATGTAAAATTTAAGTCATGACAAATGACTATTGATTTTCAAATATCTCAGTGATGATCATACAAACACCAAATACATTCACATAGATGTCAAATATAGGCACACAAACATCAATTTTAAACCCCATGAAATAGCCATTTGGATTCAAAATCAAGATTAATGATTGATGTTTGATCGTAAAAAAGATCAAATAGTGAGCAGTGATTGACAAGATAATGGTCCTAGGTAGATCAATGGATCACATTCAATCATGGATTTATATTAATAGCATGAAATCAAGTCAAAGAGTCATCAGATCCTGAGTGTAAAGGCATGATTGATAAGTGTTAAGAGCATATTGAACTAGTAGAGGATTAATGATCAGTAGTTGTAAGGATAAACAAAGATTAGATGGTGTAAGAGAGAGAGTCAATAGGTCAGTTAACTAAGTCCATTTTTGATAGACAATGAGCAAATCAAGGTAGATATATGTAATTAATGGAAGAGTTCCCCATCCTTGATCATATCGATACTCTCAAAAATAGTCACTAAAAATTAGACATGAGCATGGTCCTGAATATGAAGATTTTGTCCTTACAATAAAGGACTTTGTTATAGAAGAGCTTAAGAAGGTTCATAAAGTAAATGAGATTGTTCCTTACAACTTGTCTTGATTTTCATATCCTCCATCATGCTAGAAAAGGATAGAGTGACATTAATATAGGAGTAGGCTTGAGGAAGATTATGGTGATGGTTGTTCTAAAAGAGGTTGGGCTCATTAATGCCATCCTTCTAGTACTAATTTCTCTTTCCAATATTTTCTCTTCTTATATATACTTTATTTGAACTCTTGATTTGCATCCCTTGGTTGGAGATAGAGAAGCTCTATAAAAATCAATTTGTAACACTCTCTTGAAGCAATATAAGACAATTTTTAGATTCTATTTGAATGCGAAGTGTGCTTTATTGAAATTTGTTGTGTAGAGTGTATGTTTTCATTCATCATTTGTAGGTTTTTCATGTACCTAGATTCAATTATATTGGTTTCTTGCAGGTTATGTGAAGTGTTAGATAGTGACATTCCTCTTGAAGTGTCATAAGTCCATAGTTTCTTATATAAACCTATCTCTTTTTATCCTTATAGTTACGAGTCTTTTTTCAACATTCATACAAAATACTCATGCTTTCAACCTTTTCATAGAATCTAACCAGTTTTTGTCTTGATTAAATTCATTAGTAGTCATAGAAGTATCTGAGCTAAAAGTGGATTATTGAAAATTTGGTGCATCACCACATTTAGTATATATTTCCATTCATGTATTTCTCTCCCTTTTCATACCAATATCATAATTTTAGTAAAAGGGACTACATTATTATATTTGAGGAGCTAGCCTTATTAAAAATCATAGAGGTCTAACCCAAGTTTAGGTAACCCACAACCTAAGGTCATTCCCATGTTGGATTGGACTTAAGAGTAGGACTTGAACATTTTTAATTTCATCTAGGGTGCAATCTACGTCCATAATGCCACCTTTTAACCATTACCAATAAATTTGATATAAAAAAAGTCAAAAGTGTGAACCCCTAATGAATTCATATTCAATAAATATGCACACTGGGTCATGGCCCTCTAAGGATTTGAAACTTAGAATTTTAGCCCAGGTGGTATTTTTATTAACAAATATCTAAATAAATTTTTAAATAAGTGATTTGTTCATTAGCTAAAGGTTCCTTAGACCAAGATCACCATATTTTTTGAGAGCATAAACTTGTTCCATGCAATATGATGGAATCTATTTCTCTCTTAATTTCTAGACCAAAATAAATTCTATTGATTTTTTATTAGCTTATTTTTGATGCTCTCAGGAAGGTTAAAAAGAGAAAAGAGATACATGGGCAGGCTTTGGAAGACACTCTTGATAAACAAAAGTTTTTTAACTTGTGATAATAGCTTACATTTACAACCTGTAATTTTCCTTTGAAATCTCTCAATTAATGAATTCCATGTAGATAATGAGATATAATTACTAAAAAGAAGCATGCCAAGGTAGGATGAAGGTAAAACTTTAATTTGGTAGTGTTTCACTCAATTTTCACTATTATTCAGAAGAAGGTAGTAAAACTAGAAATATGGGTAGTGGTAGAAATACCAACAAAAGTACACATGTTGGATCAAAAGATTATAAAGAGCTCCTCCTTGGCTTGGGAGGAAGACCTAAAAATAAGAAAGCACTAAAATAAATTTGTTGGTTAGACAAGTATCTAGGTGGATTGCCTAGCTATAGCTAGATCTGAGAAGCATGAACTTGCTTAAGGTTTGTTAATCCACCATTTTAAAATAATTAAGTTGATAAAATAGAAAGAAAGTACTTGCATCAATAATCAAAATGTTTTGAAATTGATAACAAGAATTTCTTGATAAAGAGATATGCTATAAATAAACTAATTAATGATAAGCTAATTAGTGTTAGTGATATTGGGTTGAGGTATGGTTTAGAAAATTAGGCAGAAGTCTATGGTTAGGTAAAAACATATAAAAGAGGGTCTGATTGGGTGTAGGTGGTAAAAGGGAGATTTCTAGTTTTAGGTATGACAGTGAACCATCGATGGTCAAGATGACCATTAGTGGTTAAGGGTAATCATTGGTAGTGGTTAGGTAACCATCGATGGTTGGGCTAATCATCAGTGGTTGGGCTAACCATTGATGGTTGGGATAATCATTAGTGATTATCTGTAGGTGAATTAAGGCCAATATTTTGGGTATGAATCTTGAGAGGTGGGTGAGGTTTGTATTAATTTTAAAGTGGAAATACAATAAATAAATATGAAAAATAAATAATTGTCTTACTGAGGTGGATTGGATGGATAGTTGAGGTGGATTGCTTGATGTAGAATTTAATCATAATTTTGACAAAGTGATGGTGCTTGGAGTGGTGATGGAAATTTGGGTTTACCAGATTACTAAAGTTCCTGATGATGATTGACCTACAAAAGAGATTCTAAATACTAGAGCTCTTGATAATAATTGTAGATGATTTTCCCTTGCAGCTCTCCTTTTCTTATAGGCAAAATCAAGAGGTTGAAGTGGGAGTGTAACTAGGGATTCTAATTATAACTCATATATGCAATGTCTCACAAAAGGATTTGGATGACTTATAATTAGAAAATCTAAGTGATAGTTTGCATGGTGATTGCATGTTAAAGTTTTAGTCAGTGGAGCCTAACCATTGATAGTTAGGCTAACTATCGATGGTTAGCTTGACCATCAGTGGTTGAGACAAAAATGCCAAAATAGGTAAAAAGGGATAGTTTAAGCTAGTTAGGTCAAAATGGATACAAATGGGTTTAGGTAAGGGTAAAATGTCTAAGGGGTTATGACAATTAGAATCACATGTGCATATTTTTGGTGTCTATATTTTCCCATTTTTGTTATGTGGTTTGAATAAAAAAGATACAAAACAAAAATGGAAGTTAGCAGAGGTCAAGGTTGAGGTTACCTTGATAATGAAAGGAGCTATTCCCCCTAAAACTAGGAAGTGATGAGGTAAAATGAAATTGGGTCAAGGTTTGAAAAGTGAGAGGTGGAGCTAGTGAGTGAGATGCAAAACTTGCACATAAAAATGACTAAGTATGATAGTTCAAATCATGCAAAGACTAAAGTTTCCAATGTTAATGAAAATAAGGTTGGTGTGAAGAATAAAAGTGACCAATGTATCATAGGACTACTATAGGCATGGCAATGGGATACACCTATTAGTCTCTAAGGTAGATTTGAGTGTTTTGGTGGGTATTCAAGGTAGAAAGTGCTCCCCAAAAAACACCAAATGGGTTAATGTGTGATGAGTATCCAAGGTAGTAAGTGCTCTCAAAAAGATATAAACGATCTAGTTATTGCACTAGGTGGTACAAAAATAGTGAACATGGAAAGGTCAGTTGATGCATTCAAAATAACCCATGTAAAGTCATCTTAAAACATGCAAATAGTTTGGTAAAAATGATTGACATCAAGGTGGATGTAGGAAAATGGGTGTGACCAAGCTAAATCCATATGCACTAGGCATGTAGACACTACCTACATAGTTTAGGGGATGCAAGATCCCATAAAAACTTTAGGCTAATTGTAGTTCTTACTTGGAAAGGTAATTATTAGGTGAGTGCTTAAAGTGAGGTAAGTAGATTGCCTGGGTTATGCACTGAATGTGACTAAATATGATAGTATTGATTACAATGGACAACATTAAGGTGGTTGTTGTCAAATAGGTTAGTCAGAGAAGGGTACTCTTAAAAAGGTCAAGTGCTGGTATGTTAAGTGGAGATGAGGTGATCTTGAAAAAGGGTAGCACCTAGGGGATGCTAGTGAAAAATTAAAGGAAAGATGTGGGACCCTAATCATTGATAGTTAGTGGTTTTGAGGGGTCAACCATCGATAGTGATCCTAATCATTGATAGTCAAGGGGAAACCTTAAAAGCCAAAACATAAAAAGTGAAAGTGAAAAGTCATTTTCACTTTTGATATTTTACCTCTATGTAATTTTCTTTGGTGATTCTATATTAAGGGTTGACCAAGTTGACTACAAGGTGGGGAGTGGTGATTGGTTGAGTTGGTGCATGATGAGATTTAGTGTTGATCAAGATGGAAAGTAGATGATGGTGCAATCAAGTAGAGGGACACAGGCTCAGATCACGTCAATGATCATGGAATGAGGTAGGGGGTTCTCTAAAATTGATATCATGGTTAAGTTAGTTATGTTAAATATTCATTTGTAGAGAATGTGGAATGATTTTGTTAGGGTTTAAAATTATTTTTGTGGTTTAGGGAAGATAATGCCCTAGTGTTAGGTTTTTCCTTAATTAGGCAAATGTGTTGGTGAAATTGATAGTGGGAAGGTGTGTTGGGTTGGGGATGGATTGTAGATTGGTGTGGGTAGGTTAGAGTGGTAGGAAATAGTGATGGTAGGGTTTTTAGAGGTTTAGGGTTTGAAGGTCATGTTGCCAATGGTTAACCCGATCATCGATGGTCAAAATTAGGGAAAAAAGGGCTTATAGGGACCATTGATAGTTCCAAGAATCGTTGGCAGTCAAGGGTGTGCTTAGAAAATCTTGAGAATTTGTTTAATGAAATATTAGAAAAAAGGTTTTTCATATTGAGAGTTTGTAAGTATGATAGAATAGATTTAATACTATAAATCGGTGGAATAGTGTAAAAAGGTTTTAAGATATTGTATCTATTAGTTGAAAAGGAAAAGTCAAATATAGGGGTGATAGGATGAGATGTTTTTATTGAAAAGAGTTAGTGGGTAGAATGATGTGAGAGAAATGTGAGGTGGGAGATATAATAGGCTAGGTCATAATAGGTAGGGTAAAGTTATGTAGAAGAGGGAAATTATTTGTGACAATAGTTTTGAATAGAAAGAGAGATTTGTTGTGAGTGTTAGAGGTACTATAGGGAAGGGGATGTGTTAGATGGGCATGAATTTTTGAATATAGGTATAGGTTGGTACTTAGCTTAGTGTTCATACTAATATGATTGATTTTGTAGGCTCATGATCAGATTCAAATGGGGGATCAAGTTCCCACACTATTTGTGGTGGTGTGAGATGTGATGGCTACTGACTAGTGGAGACATATGGAGGTTGTGGGCTTAGGCATGATGCATCACTATCAGTATGTACCATGAGACCTAGCTATAGTTGTCATACTCATCTAGAGATGGGATCCCATGACAAACACCTTTTGGTTGTCTATTGAGGAGATCACCATCCTATTAGAGGATGTGACTAGGATCACCAGGTTATCCATTTGAGGAGATCCCATGTACCACATAGAGAGTGATGAGTCAGATTGCCACATGGACCTCTTATATGGTGCATACCAAGTTCATGCATAGTTTCATATGGGTGGATTTAGGTATGGTCCATTGTATCATAGGGATCATAGGGATAGGTACTTGATGATGATGATGATGATGATGATGATGATGATGATAGATTTAATGAGTTTTATGCTATCAGACTCCATGGGTGGCTAATTTACATACTTGCTTTTTGGCATGTTAGTGGAAATGCTTCTAGGGAGGACCCTTTTTGGGTGGGCATAGGTCTTTCTTGTGTAGATTTATAGAGAGTTGTGGGATTTTTTAGAACATAGGCCCTACAAGATTAGTGTTGGATTTTTGATACATTGTTGGGCTTTTAAACACATTTAAGTATTGAGACATTTAGGACCGCCAAAGGATACTCATGCATCAACTGATTATGTTTTTGGCTTCATAAAGTGGAGGAGAGTGGTGACCTATATAGGAGTAGGTGGTAGATCTAGGGATATTGAGTGGTTTTAGGATGCCTTGGAGGGTTTGGTACCAGGGGATGTCACATGATGACCATATGTTGGGTGGTCATAGTGGGCAAAATTCAGGTATAACACCATAGGGCTACAGAGCTAGAGGTGAGTGTATGGGAGGAGAGAGATGGAGATGGAGTTGATCCCATTTGATTGAGTAGAAAGATCGTTTGGATTGGTATAGGGGATTCTACTTGACACACTAAGGTACTAGAGAGAGGAAGCCAAGTTTTTGCTACCTGAGCCATAACCATAAGACATAGTGTGTGACTTTAAAGATTTACCAGTAGAAGGCTAGGTCGATGATGCAAGTATTATTGATGGTTACATAGCCTATTACTAGGATAGGTATGTTATAATGGATTTTGGATGGAGGGATGGTGGTCATCAAGCCATGTATGTTAATCCAATGGTGGCACAAGCACAGGGTGACACTTAGGTAGTAATAGTGTTAGCAGTAGCCCAAACACAGATAACTACCTTACAAGTATAGCTGGCCACTTTGTAGGGCTAGATCATGACACTACAAGGGTAGGTAGGGGTAGTGATTGTGGAGAGGGACCAAACACGGGCCTAGGTCATAGATTTATAGGGGTATGTGGCCACTTTATAGGGCTAGATTGGCTCCTTATAAGGATAGATTGGGGTTGGGATGGTAGGTGCGATAACAAAAGGGACACCAGATTTAGTGCCATGGGCAAAATATCTAATGACTATGTAAGAGATTAGATATTATGAGGTAATGGTACTTGATCAGTTGCCCCATGCTATGATATTTTTAGAGTATAGAGCTGATTTAGGTGGTGGGGCTACACTAGCTACTCTATGGCAATAGGTTATTATAGTTGGGAAGATAGGGGTTTGAATGGGACCACCATTAGGTACAGGTCTAGATATGGCTGATGATAGTGGGGCAGATGGTTCAAGTGCTCTAGGGGTCTAATTGTGATTTTTGATTCTGGCCTATGTGTTGATGATGTGAGATGTACATTTTGAAAGAGATACATGTATATTATTGTATACCCATGATGATGATATTTATTGATGATTATAAACTCATAATTTTATAGATATGACCCTATTTTATTGCTTATTATGGATGGTTTTAATGGTTATCAGGATTATTGATGAATGTTTAGTTTGATTATGCTCATGACAATATGGACTTACCCAATAAGGCCTTTGGTGAGATATCATTTATTCATTTATGATTATGATTATATTGATGATATTTGTGGTTGTGATGATGTCTATGCTAATGATTTAATGATTATACACTTATTTATATAGATTTAGACATGTGGTAAATGTCATTTATTGATTTTTTATTTATAGATGCCATGATGTTGATATGTTATTGATGGATATGCTAATTTCTTTTGGGTATTGTGGATGTGTTGATTCTATATGAAAAAAATCTCTCTTTCTTTAGAACATAAGTGAAAATTTACATGAAAGAAGTGAATAAAAACTAGATGTATAGGGGAGTAAGCAAAATCATGAGGGGCACACCCATGAATAAGGAAAATAATGCCTTTTCATTGGCAAGGACTAACATGAAACATTAAAGTTATATTATCTTAATGAAGATAAGCCTTTCGAGTGCTTCGTATTAACATGCTTAATGTTGATAATGAGGTATCTTGATCACGATGTGTCAAATAAGATCATAGTCTCGTGCATATGTGATATGTGGAGGGAGAATGGGTGAAATTGGAACTATTAGTAAGACTAGTATGCCTTTTCTATAGGGTTTCCAAAGAGGTAGTCTAGACAAGTCTATGTTTATATACTGATCAATGCAGGAAGTCTATTAAGGAGAGCTAATTTCGGCTTTCCAAGATTATTATCGATAAGAGAGCCAATTGTGGATTTCAAAATTCTTTTGCTTTTGTTTGAGGGTATTATTCTATTGTTATTTTAATTTTAGGGTTTGTGAAGCTAATTGATGTGGGAAGCTTCCAAAAATTGCTAGCTTTTGAAAAATATTTTACTTAGCCATCCTTCAAGGGAGTAGTCTAAGTTTATGTTTCAAATGATTTTGATATTTGTCCTTCTAGGGAGAAATCCATCTTACATTTTTGCAATTTCAAATTATTTTCAATAGCTATCCTTCAAGGGAGCAATTTGTGGATGCTAGGGGTGACCCATGATTTATTTGCTTGACTTTTGCTATTACTCTTTTAATTTTGCTTGACATATAATTAAATATACATGTTTGATGGGTTACCTTTATGAAGGGAAAACTAAACTGACATAAAAATTAAATAAGAAAAAGAGGTATAGGTAACAACCAACCATAGGAACCACTTCTCAAAGAGAGGGGAAGTACAATGAGAATCATGCCTTGGGTAGAGCTGTGGTACCCAAATGTTCAAGATGAGGCTATGTTTGTGATGGATAATCACATGATTTAGTTTTAGTGGGTTTCCCCTAAAAGAGGAAAAGACATATGGTATGCTAGGGATGAGCTTAAGTTAGAAAAGTGGTGACCTTAAACTTAATTTTAACAATAAAAAGGATGCAAATGTGAAGCGTTAAAAGGCTCAGGTTCTGGGTTTCTTTTGAGAAAGGATAATCAGTAAGATCCTGATCTATACTTATGGGTTATGATGTAGGGACCAAGCTGATTGAAGTAAATTTTCCCCATTTGCTTTTTTTCCATGTTGGTGACATGTTGATTTTATTTAAGGACAAGATCTCTAATATTAAATTCTCATACTTTCAGGGGTTTATTATAGGCTCACTTAATTTACTCTTGATAGACATGAAGATGGAAAAGAGTGATTAAATGATGTTCATCAAGTAGCTCGAGTTAGTATAAATGTTTTTGATGATAATTTTCTTCTAAAATGAGGTCATGAAAAGATATGTGAAGATAATTTATTTGGATTTCAAGAGGCAAGATGATCTTGACTCCAAATATGAGAGAAAAAGGCATAGCACTAGTGGGGGTTTGGATGCTAGTATGATATGCCCATAGGGAAAAGGGAATGTGCAAGTGCCAATCTTGACCTGAGGTATTGATCATTTTGGTAAGCATGTTGTTAAAGGTTTTGTTTAAGGCTTCAAATTATCCATTTGATTGTGGGTGATAAGGTAATGAAAAGCTAAGTTTAATACCAAATACATCATAAAGGCCTTAAACTTGTTTGTTTTTGAAAGATTTTCCATTGTAGGTGATGATCTTATGAGGAACATTGAAATGGAAGATGATATGATGGGTGATGAATTTGACAATATTTTCAGCTTTCATCGAGACATGGGGAATAGCCTCCACCCATTTGGTAAAATATTAAGTTATGGTAATGATAGAATGATGTCATTGTGAAGAGTGAGGGTTGATTTCACAAATAAGGTCTAGACCCCATTATGAGAAGGGCCAAATATTTTTATAAATATGAAGACTATTGCTAGGTGCATGATGTAAATTAGTATGTTATTTACATTTGACACACTTTTTCACATAATCACAACAATATTGGTTAAGGGTAGGCTAGTAAAAGCCCAAATAAAGGATAGGCTTGGACACAATGAGGCCACTAAAATGACCCCCATAGACACCATCGTGTGTCTCTTTGATGGCATGAGAGGCTTATAAACCATGGAAGTAATGGAATATGAGGCCATCCAAGCCTCATTTGTAGAGGATTCATCCCATAATGGTATAATGAGAGGTACTTTGAACAAATTCTTGATAGGCATTCTTATAAAGGCTAAAGGGAACTATGCCAAGGTGAAGGTAGTCAAAGGTTTGTTGGTACCAAAGGTCAAGCAGAGTTTACTCCACACTAAAGATGGTTAGAATTTTTGATTTGGTGTAGGAAGGTTTGGTGAGGTGATGGACAATGATGGATAGTTTGGAGCCTGAGGGTGTTGACAAGATTTGAGAGGCAAGAGAAGCCATGGTATCAACAAACTTATTGGTAGACTGAGGGGTGGTTTACATATGGTAGTATTTAAATGAGGTTAAGAGTTTTATGATGAGTTGTCTATACAACTACATTATTTCATTCTTACACTGCTAAATGTCATTGACTTGGTTACCCACAAGCTAGGAGTCCCCAAAGATATTGATTATTCTAACTCTTAGGGCTAGGGAAGTTTGGAGACCTATTATTAGGGCTTCATACTCAGCAATATTGTTGGTGGATTCAAAGTTGAGTTTAAAGGATAAGGGAAGTGGTTCATCGATAAGGGGGACAAGGACAATACCAACTCCCCCACCACATTGACATTTGGAACCATCAAAAAACATGGTTACCTGATTGATGAAATTTGCTTGAGATAGGCTTGTGATAGACTCATCTAGAAATGTAAGAGGGGGAGGTTGATTAT
>JARHVA010000428.1:920000-947500 GCA_037957365.1 Torreya grandis
CTATGAGCACCTATGATACATATTTAATAATCAATACGAGGAGCTTCATTAGAACTAGAAGGAGGGCCTAGTTAGATATTAATAAATTTAAAGTATCTTTGCTCATTTTTGTGAATTGTGTTCAAAGAATTTTGTAACCTTTGTATAATTGTGTCAATCCTTACTCAATTTTTTAAATATCATTGATCTTTATGGTCTTTGACCCATATTTGTGCTTCCTTTAGACAAAGACTGATGTTCTTTGAAGGTATATGCTTATTTATGGTAAAGATAGCTTAATATTTTTCAATTCAACATGTTTAAGGTTAGTAATATATATTTTGATCAAAGATTGATAGATCCTTTAATAATTGAATTTATTTGAGATTAAATGAGTAATTATCAATCATAATTATGTATTTGGATACATCTTTGAGCTAACTTAGTTTAATATTGTTGTCCTTTGTCATCTTTTATATAAATCTTTGCAAACATTGCTTAATATACAAGTTTGATCATTGTTCCCTACAAAGATAAGATTGACACATGTATTTAAAATATAATTCAAATATTGAAATATGGAATTACTTAGAATTAGGAAATGGCCATGTTTATAGACCAGAGAATTTCTGCTTTCATTAAAATTTCATAGGAGAACTAGGTGAGACAAAGGTAAGCACAAGATTTTAAAATATTTTCCAACTTCATCAATTTAGAGTACCTAAGTGTTTGATCCCTATCAAGGTATGGCTTGGATAGGTGGTTCTTAAATCAATGTGCTAGGTGTGTTACATGACCTTCCTTACAATATTAAAAAGTATTTTACAACATTTAGTCATAGTGGCATTATAATTGTTGAAGAACACATTAAGAGTTTCAAAGTTGCTTTAAGATTGTTGAATGTGACTCATGAAGATGTAACATGTAGACTATTTCATTTTAATTTTAAAAATGATGCATATGAATGGTTTTTAAACCTTATTGAAAAATACACTACCATTTGGGTTGATTTTGATAATGTTTTCATTGACCAATTTGATAAGATAATTCATCCTTATGTCCTATACCAACAATTCACCACAGTGAAAAAGGATGCAAATGAGCCCATAAGAGCCTTCAATTCTAGGTTCCAAAAAATGTTTAGTAGGACCATATATCCTTATAGACCCAATGATGATTTATCCTTGGAAGTCTACAAGGATGCCCTAGATCCTATGACTTATGTGTTTATAAAGTGAGTTGTTGGTCCCATGAACACATTAGCTTTAGCCTATGCCAAGGTTGTAATCATTAATGACCAGATGCAACCCCAAGGACAATTGGCCTAATCAATTCCTAATTTAAATCCACATTTACCTATTCTAAATTTTATTCCCAATGTTAACCAAAATATGCCTACCCTGAACCAACTTCCAGTCTTGAACCAACTAACTTTGAGGCATGCATATCCTACTCAAAACCTAGGATTATTGAACAATATTACTAGTAAATCTAATCCATAGGATCATAAATATTTAATGCATACAATCAATGCTAATACTCAGGTTCATAATTTTGATGCCTCAAAAAATGAGAGTGACTTTATCCTCAAGATGGTTTAAAATCTTATCACTAACTTCCTTTAGTTGCAAAAGTAAGTAATACTAGAGATAACTCTGGTAGGAATTTCTCTTTTCAAAGGTTTAATAGACCCACTAATAGATTTCAGAATGATATTTACCACAACATCAATAACAATGAGTCACCTATTAATAAGAATGTGGCTGATATAAATCTTACTGATATTGCTTTACTTGACTATTATAGAGTCCATTACACTTCTAAGGATGGGGAAGTAAACTATGTTGAATTTTTCAATGATTTTGAAGCTTTCCAAGAAGAATTAGATACTTTTTAAGTAGTCCCTAATAAGGATTGTGATGTAGGTACATCTAGTTCTTCAAGGTCATCTAGAGCATCTGATTCAACTCTCATGGTGGAGATATTGAGTTCCCTTTCCAAGAGGATAATGAGCTTGAGGATATTACTGAAGAGATTCATGCTTTTTAGTAATTTTTTAAGAAGACTTATCCTCTAAGAAATAGGGGAAAAAGTAACCAGTAACCACTTTGACTCCTCCAAATAACTCTGAGACTCCTCTTGATACTACATTAGATAAAAATTTATATTCTCTCGAGGGAATTACTTTTAAACCCAATGTTGATACACCTAATTATTTCAATAAGACTGGGTATAACATAGTAAATGACATTAAAAATATCAAAGCTAACATTACCTTGCATGAGTTGACATAGATTACTAAATAGAGGGATCTATTGTAAGAATCTTTGTCTAAGAATCCATGTAAGTCTTAAAATTCTACACATACTAATGTTGTAATACACAAAATTAAGGTATATGTTCCTCATTTTCTACTTACAATCATGATCTTTGGTAAGAATCTACATAATTGTTTGTTATATTCTAGTGCATGTACAAATATTATGCCTAAGGGTATTTGTGAGCAATTAGGCTTGACTCTCATTAAATCTAATAGAGTTATAACTTAGTTAGATAGGTCAAGAGTTAAAGTGATTGGTGAATTGTTAAATTTTCACATGTATATTCTCTTAGAGCCAAAGATATAACACTTCATTGATATCCAAAAGGTGGACATCCCTAATGCTTATGGGATGTTATTGAGCATAGACTAGACTAAGAGCTCAAACAGTTACATGTCATTAGATTGTTCACATATGTGGTTGCCTTGGAAGGGAGTTCCTAGCCAAATTAGGATAGAAAGAGAACCTAACATGAAGTGTATGATAACTGAGTACAATGCAATAAATGAGAGGGTCAACATGGTTAACTTAGATCTTAGTGTTTACACTTTTGACACCATAAAGGTATGTAATTATAAAACTTCTCATGCTTTTCCTAGATTATGGTAACTTTATTTTGATGGTATGAGATGCAAATTAGGTTCTAGAGTAGGAGTGGTATTAATCAATCCCATTAGGAAAGAATACAATTCCTCTTACAAATTTTAGTTCCAATGCACCAATAATTTACTGAGTATGAAGCACTTATTCTTAGATTATAATTTGCAATCAAACATGAGGTCAAGGAACTATTAGTTTTTAGTGATTTTGAACTAGTCGTTAATTAGGTCAAAATTAAATATCAATGCAGATTATTCTATCTCAATAAGTATACATTTAGAGTGTGGGACTTAGTTGAATGTTTTGATGCTTTTAACATTGTGTCAATCCCTAGGGAAGAAAACAAGGTTGTTGATAAACTTGATTTAACTACATATAACCTTATTCCCAATCAAATTTCCAAGTTATAAAGCCTTATAATTCAATTAATCCCATGTCCCTTAGTGCCTAAAAATGTAAACCACTTATAGGTTTTCAATGATGATCAACAAATTATAGACTTCATGACTAGTTCAAGAGTGTTTGAGGGTCACATTATTGATGAAGCTAGTCTCATTGATAATGAGAACATTGAAGGAAAATTTGATGACAAGAATATCCATAAAGGCATGATAACCTTAGAGAGACTCTTTGATTCTAACTAATTAGTTGAGGCTACCATGATTCCTAAAGTAAGTGGGAAGGATTATAACATAATTAATCTTGGACTTCAAGGTCAACCTCAACTAGTTAATATTGGTATAGCCTGTACAATCATTAAGTCTAAAAGAGCCAAAGAAATGCTAAAAAAATATAAAGATATCATAACATGGTCCTATGATGACCTAAATATATTTGATCCAAAGGTCATAACTCATACCATACATTTAAAATAAAATTACAAACCTTTTAGATAAAAGTAGAGGCCTGTCAACCCAGTCTTAGAACCACTGATATACAAAGGGGTCAAGAAGCTCTTAGATGCCAAGCTTGTGTTTCCCATTAGGCATTCCACTTGGGTTGCTAATTTATTCCTAGTTAGGAATAAAAATGGTGAAATTAGACTATACTTTGATTTTATAAATCTAAATAGGGAATTTGAGAGAGATAATTACCCCTACCTTCTCTTGACCAAGTGATACAAATTATTTTTGGTTCTAACATGATGTCCTTTCTTGATTATTTTTTAGGATATAACTAGGTGCTAATGAACCAAGAGGACAGGATGAAGAATGCTTTGACTACCAAGTGGGCCATATTTTCTTACAAGAGAATGCCTTTTGGACTTATAAATGTAGGAGCCATATTTAAAATGGCTATGGATCAGGCTTTCCAGGGTCTTGTAGGTATGTGAATTATCATATACACAGATGATCTAACTATCTTTTATAAAAATAGGGAGAATCATATTATACACCTACATCAGGTATTTGAAATATGTAGAAGGTATGGGATTTCTATCAACCCAAAGAAAATTATTTTGTATGTTATTGAGGAAAAACTATTAGGACATGTTATCATGAAGGAAGGAATATCTATAGATCCTGATAGAGTAAATGCAATATCTAATATAGATCCCCCTAATAGTAGGGAGGAATTAAAGTCATTCTTTGGTAAAATAAATTTTGTAAGGAATTTTATTTTTGGTTTAATAGAAATAGTGAAACCTTTAAATGACATGTTGAAGAAATAGGCTAAGATCACTTGGAATGAGGAGACAAAGAAGGATTTTAAGGAAATCAAAGAGGTGATTGAACATGCCCCTATATTGATAAGTCCAAACTTCACTATATATTTTTATCTTTACTCCTTTACTTTAGATGATACAATAGTTATATTTATAACTTAGAATATAGATGGATGTGACCTTTTAATAGCTTTTATGAGCATGAACCTCAAAAATACTGAGTTGAATTACTCTTTTATTGATAAACAAGAATGTGCTTTGGTCAAGGTGGTGGAAAATACTAGGCATTATATCCTTAGAAATAAGGTACATGTCATTCTATCAAACCCTATCACCAAGCTCATGCTAAGTCAAAATGAACTAGGATAAAGGAGAGGTAAGTGGATATATGTGCTCCAAGAGTATGAAATTGAGATAAAGACTATCAAGTTGGTAAGGTTTCAGTGCTTAATTAAATTGATTTCCAATTCTAACCCCAATTTAAGTGCTATGCTAGTAGAGCAACACATTTTTAGACCTAATGATTGGTATGATCCCATTATCCACTTACTAATCAATGGTTATTGTCTAATAGGGTTAAGTAAAGAATAAAGAAGATCTTTAAAACTCAAGGAAGCTCACTTTCTAATCAAGGATGGAGTGTTGTATAGGAATAAATTTGAAGGCATTTACTTGAGATATGTCTCAGAGAATGAAGTAGCTAAGATCATGAACACCTTCCATAAAAAACTAGGAAGTAGACATTCATTTAGAAGGAATAAAACACATAAAATATTAAGGTCTAGTTATCTAATAGCCTAAAATATTCAAGGATGATCAAAAACATGTGAGAGAGTGCCACTCATGCCAAGTATTTAACATCAAAGAGCCTAAGGAAGCCATGCCACTAAGAACAGTAATGATTGATAAACTGTAAGCATAATAGGGGCTAGATTTTATGGGGATCATTAACCTCAATTACTCTTATGTTCACAAGTACATTTTAACTACTGAACCAGTAGATTAAAGTAGTGGAAACTAAATAATTCAAGACCAAAGAGGTGATAAATTTTTTATTAAAAAATATATGCACCAAGTTTTGGACACCTGTATTTTTAGTATGAGATAATGGATCTACTTTTATATCCATAGAGATGACAAAATGGGCATATGATAACAAAATCATACTCAAGTTATCATCAAACCATTATCCTTAAGGTAGTGGAGTATTTGAATCAACAAATAAGAACTTGATGAAGGCTATAAAGAAGTTTGTAGCTGATAAACTTAGAACATGTCACAAGATGATTAAGTATACCCTTTGGGTAGATAGAACTAGAATCAAACAAGATATCAAAGAATCACTATTCTTAATTTAGAAAATAACTCATTTTGACCATCACCCTCAAGCTATTAGCATATAGGTTCATGCAAGAGTACATGGAGAAGGACTAAGAATTTTCAAGCTGAAGGTTGATGGATATCATATAGATGGAATACATGAGAGAAGAGGATTTTACCAATTTTAGCATACACCAAACCAAAATCAAGAGATTATTTGATAATCACTCAAAAATAAAGGTTTTTAAGCAAGGAGACTTAGTTCTTCTTTGGGACAATGCATCTGAGCCTAAGGGTAAACATGGGAAGTTCACACCTTTGTGGATAGGTCTATACTAGATAATTGAGATACTTGGAGATAACACTTTTAAGTTTAAAGACTTACAAGGATAAAAGTTCACACTGCCCACCAATGGGTAATGCCTCAATCATTAATTATCTACTATCCCACCTAGAGTATTCATGGAATGACTATAAGAATAGTTAAATTTAGTGTAGGTAGTCTAGATTAGTTTCTTTTTGTTCTATCCTTCCTATCCCTCATTTGTGCATATGTTTATATATATTTGTTTACTTATTTATTTACTTTCTACTTGTTGAATTTGATTTCTCTACTTTATTCCTTACTTCTAATAAGTATTTTCAAGATAGTCCTGAACTCAAGTTTCATCTGGTTGCTCAATAAACTCCATAATTTAGGAATATGGGTATGAACTTTAGACAATGGTTGACCATGGGTCTAAAACATGAGCTTGATGTTTTAATTTTGGGAAGACTGGTAAAGACTAATGAATAGGCTAATTATTCCCTAAAAATTTAAGCCTTGTTCTAAACTAAACTTGATTTTGATAAGGGTTTTACATATAGGGTGAAGGCTTGAATTATTAAAACATAGTCACACTTGCACTTAATAAAAATTATTGCCTGGGACAAAGTTTATAACTAAGGATGATTGTTTGAAGATCAAAAACTTGACCAAATCCCTAAACTCGCTGACCTAGTTCCCAACCTTTTTTAGAAATCCAAAAATGATCTAAAAAATACAAAAATAAGAACTTATTGCAAAATTCAAATATATTTCTAAGTAGAGGTGATTCTGGTAATATCCATCGGGGTTATGGATGTCTAGTTGGTAGTGGAGCAAGGCCTTGAGTGGAGCCAAAGGCATCTTTGTTAGGGCTATGGATGCTTGGATGGTATTATAAAAATGCCCAAGCCTTCCCTAAGATAAAGCATAGTTCTTAATGAATATCCAAATATGATATAAGTCAGTGTTAATGGTTAAAGCCATGAAATCTAGAAGTTGCTCTCTAAATCCCATGACAAATAGTAAAAGGAATCAAATCACACATATAACATGGCTAGGTTTTGATGTTTGACCCTAATTCTACATGTACAAGACTTATTTTAACCATGAAATAACCTGAATAATGGTGGCTAATCAAGTAGAATGAATAACCTAATTATTAGTCTAAACCAGAGTCTTTGGATTCTAACATATTTCTATGTTTCTTCCAAAAGTCACCATTTGTTGAGGTCAACATACCCCCATTTCTAAAAAATGGGGACCCTTGTGTCAAATTGTGTAAATTTGTACCTTGAAATTGAAAATTTACTTGATTAGAGTGTCATTAGAATTTTCGCACATATTATTTATTTTAAGATCATCCACACCTAGTTTAGTAGGCACATTTGTTTAAGATTCTAGTTTAATCTTGTCTAAATTTGCTAATACATTAGATCTCTATGTTTCATAGATTACAGGTTTAATGGATCCCCCCTTGAATAGACTATGTCTGGGTTTCATGATTTTATGTTAATTTGGTCTTTTACTAGCCTTTGGTCTATTAAAAATTAAATTAAATCTATGTCTAAGCTTCTTGAAACACTTGTTCCAATTTCCCTAGCTCATGACCTTTAGTTCAAATTTGGTGGGAACTTTTATTTAAATTTGTGTAAGAAAAATTATCATGCCATGGACTTAATTTAATTTTTATCCTAAGGTTTAGTCATGTTTTTTAACATGACCAAACTTTAGGATAAAATCTTATGCTTGGTATCTTTTATGTCTCATGACCCCTTTTTCCCCTTTTATCCTAGTTTGGTCTAAATGTACACATGGTCCCTTTGTTATAAATCTTATCCTAAAATATTACCCTAAGCTTTATCATATTTATTAATATAATAAAAACCTCAGTCTAAGACTTTATGCTGACTTTTATTATGTCCCTAGCTTAGCTTAAGGCTTAGCTTAAACCTTTATTCATATTTATTAATATGAATAAAAACATTATGTTTAAAACTTAGCTTAAGATTTTTATCCTAATTTATATATATATATATATATATATATATAAAATCTTGAGCATAACTTTCATGCTTATCTGCAAGATCAATGACCCGTGTTTGCTTGAACAAGATTGATCCAATGATACATGATGATCATTGACAATTCAAAGCCCTGAGATAATGACAAGTGTCATGAGTTAGTTAATAGGATATTAAGTATCCAATGGTGGTGCACCCCTCATATCATGATCTAATGGAGTGAATTTTCCCAAATAGAAGTGATTCGATGGTGCGAGATGGACATTGACTTTTCAACCAAGCTATGGGCAAATGCAAGATTACCATGTGGTGAAATCATGTTAACCTAGAAGAGCTAACAAAATATAGAGTGAAGAAGCCCCATGATATTGCAAAGTAGCACATGCATAAAGTAGAGTGAACCCAAAAGTGACAAGTGGCAAGTTTAGTAAAGAGTTTTGATGAGGTATTCAAATATTGATGGTCACATGGATGTCAAAAATGTTAACATAGATGTCAAATGATGGGTGCGAAGACATCAATTTTAAGATAACCATTTGATCCAAATAATCTAAAGATCTATAGACTATGTTGATTTGGATAAATAGATTAGACGGTGTGAGATCGAGTGATAATTTTAAAAGGCAATGGCATATTTTTGAATAATGATGAACAAGATGCCATGACGATGCCACGTAAGTAAAACATGATAAATATGAGGATTTTGTTGACCCAAGGGGATGCAAAGGTATAAATAGATAAATTTGAATGTAGTCTAAGTCACAAAGCTTGTAATTTGAGCATAGGATGCCATTAAAACTCTTTGTGAACCTATTTGAACACCAAAGAAGCTCTAAAAGTGTATATAATCCCTAATTTATTCTTGTATACATTATGACTGAGCCAAGGAGAAATGGATTATTATTTATGCAAAGATAATGTGATCCAGAGCTAAATTATAGCCATTAGTGAGAAATTTGATAGAATTTGTAGCAATGGAAGCCAAAAAAAGTGTTTTTAAGGAAAATGTCATAGAGTTGGCCTATGCACAGGTAGAGTAATTATAGGTAATCATTAAAGGCCTCTAATAACATAATAAGAATTTAGAAGAACAAGCCATTTTGTCAGTTATATAAACCATGATCAAACAATTTGAGACCACCATGGATGATTTTTTTAGCTTCTCAAAGACCATAAGATCCAAACAAGATGCAAAAAATAAGCATGTAAGTTCAACTACAAGCCAAGTCAGCTAGGTGCAAGCTTAAATCAACAAGGTAAAGGAATTGATCAATGTCCTCATAGATGATAAAATCCATGGTTTCAAAATAGTGAGCATATCTCACCTAAACATGTCTATGTCTATATTAGTAGACAAGATCAAGGATGTAAGCAATTGGGCCTGGGAGATAGGAGACCTCTCTAATGAGCTCAACCAACTTGAAGATAGGATAGTGCATATTGATTTAACTATTTTGGTAATATTGGAGTATTATTCCTAATTTAGTTAAGGGTTTAATTTAATTAAATCAATAAATAATATTGTAATAATTAAGATACTAATTTGTATAATTTAATTTAATTTGAACCTTTCTAAAAATAGTAATAAATGTTGAAAAAATAAGACTTAGCTAAAAATAGACTGAGACGACTAAGATAGGGTCTAAAATTTGTTGTGCAAGATTGGGATAGTGTCAAAAATCAATATCTAGATTTCATATTATGAAAGGATAGGAGCATTAAAATAGGACACCCTAGGATTCGATACTATAGTCCTATTTTACCTCTATTGTCTTGTAGGCCTAAGTTTTTTGGGTTTTATTCACTATCTCTGTGTGAGCCTACCTATGAAATTTTAGATGTTGGATGTCTATGGAACTCCCTGTAGAGCTGATTTAGTATTCAAACCCTATACTCCATTATGATTTGACAAAATTTGAGAAAGAGGGGGGGTTAGTGTGTGTAAAATTCATTGAACATGTATCCACACCCCTTGTGCGGGCACATTTCTTACATACCAATACTCCGAAGAGGGATCAAGCCATATGTAGTTCTCTCACTTGATGTGATTTGTGTAATAGTGTGTATTAAAATGCAAAATTCTAAAACTGGGTGTGCTTGAGGTGGTTAGGGACTGGTGTAAGGGTTTGAATAATCTTGTGGTTGTATTAAATGGTTGTATGTAGAGAATAGGGAAGTTTTCCTCAATGGTATTTCTTGTATTCGTGCTTGATTTTGTGATATTTACCAACATCCTTCTAAATGAAATTTGAATGAGCTTTTATAGATATCTATTGGTCATGGGTTGAATGTATTTGTGCTATTACAAAAAGATGAATGATAGGAACTAGAAGGAAACAATTTTTGGATTTCAAAATATAATTATACATGCCAAAATAGGACACCCTAGGGTCTAATGCTATAGTAAAAGTTGGGTGCTCTTGTCCTATAGGTGTGGGACCTAGGGGATAGGATTGGCCTAGGAAATGTTACTTGGATGAGGTGGAATGATTGTTTGGAAATCTTGGGATGATAAGGAATAAACAAAAAGGTGTCTATAAGGGTCATGGGAGCATACAATAAAGACCTATGGGTTGGGTGTCATAATCCACACTCAAGCTACCAATTTTGACATTTTATATGGCTATATTTCCCCCCATTTTGAACTTACCTATAAGGGTGAAGCACATGAAGCTATGTGATGTTGGGTGTGTGTAGAGAGAGCACATCATGAAGTGTAACTTTTCTAGAGAAAAATAAAGAGTAGATCAGTTCTTAATAGATATGCTATATATAAAATAAGAATGCACAAAATATAGGTAAGAGAGAGAGGAAGAGAAAGTAACAACTACACCTCACTGAGTATGCAAACTAATAAAAATCTATTATGTTATTGAGTGATGCTAGGTAATGTTGGGATGTGATGAATGATGTTGTACTAAAATTAATATTACAAATGAATCTAAGTGCTCAATTCCTTGAGAGTGGCTCAATAATGTAAATGTTGACACTTTGGCTCCATTGTTACCCACTAAGTGAAGCTATGTGATCATGTGTGTGTTAATCAATGTTTGGACAGTGTGTCTAATCCCTCTGAGTAGGTGGCTCAAGAATTCAAAGGCTAGTTAGTCCTTTGGATCCATCATTTCCCAATGAAGTGAAGCTATAAAATAATATTGGTATGAATGTGTGTCATATGAGATGGATCCTAAAGCCCATCAATGCTTTTTAATCTGATAATGTGGTGTGGATAGTCAAATGTGTGTTAGAAACTAGGCCACTCTTGGCCACTCAAAAAAAGTGGAGATTAGGATTATATGAAAGCCACTCCAAAACTAGGTAATAGGATTATGTGGAAGCCACTAAAAAATGATGCCAACCATAATATATGGAATAAGGCATGCAACTATTGAGAATACCTAGGTAATATATTAAACTTAGAAAGAAAAGAATTCAAATGTGCCACACACATTGCCCCCAATCACTGGTGTTTGAACCATGGATTTTGATTTGAAAGTTATACCAATTGCCTAATCTAAAACTAGAAGCAAGAGCCATCATGCCATGCATGATGCCCCTTATATCTATATTCTCTAAGAAAACCTATATTGAAACTAATAATTTTGAACTGAGCTGTGGTTGAAAAAACTATAACTATACTTACCTTTCTACCTATTTCTTGAAAGTTTGGTTTTTTTATTATTTGGACAAGGTGCCAAAATTGAAAACCCTATTCCAATCTTGGTGCTATTATCCTGAGCTAATTCTGATGATTGTTTTATAATTTTCACTATCTACATGATCTATTCTACTTAGTTTAAAATCTAGATATTATTTTGGGTGTTTTAAAAGCTGATTTTTTGATTGGTAGGAGCTCTAATCTCTATGAAAAAACCCTTGTTTGTTGCCCCCTCTTCTAAGGGTATAAATGAATACACTGTAATGACTATCCTTAAAATAAAGAGCCTTATAAGTGTGTTATGCTACAAGAATACATGATATATAAATGATAATCAAAATGATGTCTCAAGATATAACATAGTTTGTAATGGAGATTGTTAGATCAACAGGGGTATGCCTAGATAGATATGATAATGTAATAACATGTCCAATATAATAAACTAGAACTAGAAGTCTAGTTATATATTAGTTGTTAGTTGTTAGTTGTCAAGGAGGGATGGAGCATGATGTCCATCATGACATCCAAGAAAGCAAGGTAATGCATGATGTGGATCATGGCATTGAAAAAAATTGAAAAGCAATCAAGAAACAAGCATGTAAGACAAGAAGTAAGAAGCAAACAAGAGTGGACAAGGGGCTAAGCAAATAAGGGACATGGGCATATGTCACTCAAATTGGAAAGTAAGCATACAAGGCATGTTCAAATGCCACATACACATACAATTGGAAATAATCAAGGTTGGTGTGAAAGTCATAGTCACATAGAATAGTACAAGCAAAATACATTGGTAAATGTCGTAAAGCACACACAAGAATATAAGCAAAGGACATTGGAAAATATTCTAAGGAACATGTGGGAGACAAAACAAGAATTGAGAAATGCAATCACATGTAGCTACACAAGTAAAAAAAGGAAATTAATGTAAATACTAGAAATACAATCGCATCTAACTAATCAAAGCAAGAAGTGAAAGTATTCAAGACATGTAGTACAAGACTAGGTCTATGCCAAGAAATACATAAGTGTTATATACTAGTGGAATGTTGATAGAGTAATCTACATAAGCTAGAAATTAATGTACATCAACATTCTAACTAGAGTATGTGGTGTAATAATGACATAACCTAGATAGTGTAATCATGTAGAAGATTCCCCCAGTGGGTAGGTATATCGATGTGTGTCTCGAATGTAGAAGTAGGATAACCCCTCAATAGGTAGAGTGAATCAATCAAGGATATAAATGTCACTGCACACACTCAAATAAAATCATGTGAAGCATGGTAATGTAGATAAATTGACAAATAATAGCATAAAATAATAAAATGTAAGTCTAGCATGGCAGTGGAAATGTAAAGCATGGATAATGCATACAATTGAAATGTTTTTGGTATTTTGACATATTTTAATGTTTTTATATTTTGACATATTTGAATTTTTTTGTATTTTTGGTATATGCTATGTACAATCAATCATAAGAAGACTATATATAATAAATATTGAGAAACTATGTACAAGTAAGCAAAAAGAAACTATGTACAAGTAATTGAAAAGAAGCTATATACAAGTAATTTTGAAAAATTATGTACAAGTAAGATGAAAGGAAACTATGTACATTTGTATGAATAAATAAATATGTGCACAATTACATAAAAGACTAAGATGGAAGGGATAAAGGGTTCAAGGATGGAGCTTGTTTGGGATTAAGATGGAGGAAAGGATCATGACCATCATCAAATGCCTCAAAATTATCATCATAAGTATCATCATATGCCATATATTTTATATGCATGGTGGCTATCTCCTCAGGTGTCAGTAATATCTATGCTCTTTGTGTAATTAGAGATTTATCACTTGTAATGGTGTCATCCTATCAATGGAAAACTGAAGGTTGTCCTAGTGGTGAAGATGTTGAGTCTACTCTGGGACATTTAGCTCTATTAGTAGATAGATTTGGTGGAAGTGGCATAGTCAGTGCTGGTGGTGATGTAATATGAATAGTACCCTAAACTTATAGTTTATCCAATGTTTGTTGTAAATATATACATGAGTTTGTATCATGGCCTATGATCTTATGAAAGAGAAAAAATGGGTGACCATCTTGTCATGATAGCCTACTAATATTCATGTGTCTTACTGTGGGTAGTGTGATTAATCCATGATAAAGTAACATTTACAATTTATAGTATAATATGTGGTTGATGTTGTGTGCTACCTACCTGAATCTGAATGATTGGCTCTATATCCATAGAGGTAACCATGTGAAATATATGTGCCAAGTGATTTATCTATGGCCATGAATGTGGAGTATATCCTGAGAGTGTAGTGAAAGATGTTAAGAGTGTTGTAGGATGTGTAATGAGAGCTCTAGAGTCATCTTGATACTTTCCTAGACCAACTAGTATAAAGCTCAATCCACACAAATAGTCATCTATGAGTGTGGGTGTCATATCATCATCTAAAGGAGCCTAGAAATCTATATCGACATCATGTACATATGGTAACTTATACTTTACCACAATGGGTAACTATTATATGGGAGTCTCATCAATTGTAGTAGTAGAAGATGATGATGCTGTGAGATTATCTATGACTATAAAAGTAACTATAAATATCAAAGGAGCTATATCTATAAAATTAACTAGTAATATTAGAACTGCTATCAATGATTATATAATTGTAATAGGTATAGGAACTATGGCTGATGGAGTAGCTGGAATGACTAAAGTTGTTATGACTAGTTGAGTATTTGGAGTTGAGGACACAATTGTAAGTGGAGGAGTGTGAGATGTGCTAGTCTCTCCTACCTCATATGTATGTATCTAATCAAGAGAAATGTGATGAAGTGGTGACTAAACTATGATATGAGGTGTCCCATCTAGAGAAATAATCAAAGATAACTTTGTAATTTAATAATATTTGAATGGTTGGTTATCTACTGGGTATGTGTATACATATCCTTCATGGATAAACCTAACACATCAATGAAGAGTGGAAGGAACTACCCCCATATCATGTATCCAAGGTCATATAAATAAAATATTATAATGAAGAGGCCCTGACATGACTTAGAACTATGTAGAGAGGGTTTTGGGTCCTACCATGATATCCAAAGTAATGGTGCCTAATGTCTATTATGGTATATCATCAAACCCTCTAATATTCTTATATGATTTTTTCATGGCTATCATATGTACACCCATGGTCTATAAGAATGTAATATTACATATATTAAGCCTAGAACCACTATCAACTAGAACTCTCTTAATTGCATTGGTTTTGACTTGAGCTTGTATGAACAATGGTAAATTTTAATCAATAACTATCTAAGATGGCATGTCCTCATGATCAAATGAAATAACATATTTTATATTTTTTAATGTGTTGACCACTAATGCAAAGTAAGAAGACTTTGAATCAATGGGAATATAAGTTTGAATGAGTGCATGATAAAGAATGTCCTAGAACATATTGGCTATCTAAAGCAGTTTTAACATGGAAATCTTAGCTAGTGTATTTCTCAACTGATCAATAATACCATATGCCTTATATAGATCTACCTATGCTAGTGAGTTGGGCCTAGGATAGGAAGGAATAAAAGGGTGGTGGGGCTCTTAACTAGGTGGATGAGGCATGGTGGCACATCAAGTAATATCTCTAACCATATTATTTACTAGCCATATAGGATTAGTAGTAGCTATGGGAGGAGAGCATAGATAATCGATAGATCAAGGAGGCAGAGGGACAAATGATATCAACTAGGCTCTCTGGTGATGGGTAGTGACCTATGGAAGAGTAAAATGGACCATGCAACATATCTCAACACATGATAGAGGCTCCAAGGGAGGTGAGGCAAGGGGTATCTTAACATGTTTAGCACTGAATTTATTAATATTATCCCATATTATAAAAAGTAATCATGAAATGCAAAAAATGAAGCTTTGTATTAACATATGGTAAACTTCATCATTCATGTACATGATAAGACTAAGTATTGTCTCCTTATTATTTGAAATAAATGTAAGAAATGTTTTTAAATAAATGAGATCCATTTTTGTTTTTATCTAAAATCTAATTTTAGATGTAAGGTGATACCTCAAAAATAATGGGACCTAGTATATGCAACTAGGGTTTTGAAAAATAATTATTTTTTAAAATTTTTATGGAATTTTAAAATAAAATGCAAGTTTTTGATTTAAATATGTGGGTAAAAAATCATAAAAATATTAGGAAAAAACTCTTGATTTAAAGGGACCTAGTATATGTAACTAGGGTTTGAAAGATTTTTTTTTTAAAAATTACTATGGAATTTTAAAAATTAATATGAAACTATGATTTAAATATATAGGTAAAAAATCAAAAAAATATTAGAAAAATTAGGAAAGAATTTTTCTTATGGTTTCTGGGGGTTTTATGTGTAAATGAAGTAAGTCAAATTAACCAAATGAAGTTGTGTAATGTTGGGTGTGCATAGAGAGAGCACATCATGAAGTGTACATCTGTAAGAGAAAAATAAATAGTAGATCAGTTCTTACTAGATACACTATATCTAAAATAAGAATGTATAAAAGTTGGGTAAGAGAGAGAGGAAGAGAAAGGAATGACTACACCTCACTAGGTATGTGGACCAATACAAACCCTATTGTGCTATTGAGTGATGCTGGATAATGTTGGGTATGTGTTTAATGATGTTGTACCAAAAGTAATATCATGAATGAAGCTAAGTTCTCAATTCCCCAAGAGTGGCTCAAAAATGCAAAGGCTAGCCTTTTGGCTCTATCATCACCCACTAAGTGAAGCTATGTGATCATGCGTATGTTAATTTATTTTTGGATTGTGTGTCAAATCCCTCTGATTAGGTGGCTCAAGAATACAAAGGCTAGCTAGTATTTTGGCTCCATCATTGCCCTATGAAGTGAAGCTATGCACTGATACTAGTATGAATGTGTGCCATATGAGATGGATCCTAAAGCCCATGAATATTATATAATCTAATAATGTGTTGTAGATATCCAAATGTGTGATGGAAACTAGGCCATTCTTGGCCACTCAAAAAAGATGGAGATTAGGCTTGTATGAAAGTTAATCTAAAATTGGGCAATAGGCTTATGTGGAAGCCACTCAAGAATGATGTCAACCACATATAGATGGAATAAGGCATATAAATATTGAGAATGCTTGGGTAATTCCATAAATTATAAAGAAGAGAAAGCAAATATGCCGCACACTTTGCCCTTAATCACTAGTGTCTATAACATGGATTCTGATCTAGAAGTTATACCAACTACCTAATCTAAAACTAAAAATGAGAGCCATCACATTACACATAATGCCCCCTATATTTTTATTCTTTGAGAAAACCTATATAAAAACTACTGATTCTAAACTGAACTATTGTTGACAAAATTATAATTGGTCTTACCTTTCTATTTATTTCTAGAAAATCTAGTTTTTTTTTTATTTGGATAGGAGTGTCAAAATAAGACACCCTATTGTCTAGTGCTATAGTCCAAAGTTAGTGATCATATACAGTGCTAATTCTAAAGACTATTATATAATTATCACAATCTATCTAGTTTATTTTTCCTAGTTTAAATTTTGGTTGTTATTTTGTGTATTTTAAAAACTTAGTAAATAATATTGAAATAATTAAGCTAATAATTTGTATAATTTAATTGTAATTTGAACCTTTCTAAAAACAATAATAAATGTGGAGAAAATAAGACTTAGCTAGAAATAGATTGAGATGGTTGAGACATGGTCTAAAATTTTCTATGCAAGACTAGGATAGTACCACAAATTAAGATCTAGATTTATTTTTATGAAAGGATAGGAGTGTCAAAATAGGACACCCTGGGATCTAATTTTATAGTCCTCCTCTACCACTATTATCTTAGAGCCCTAAACTTTCTAGGTTTTGTTCAATGTCTCTATGTAAGCCTACCTATGAAATTTCAAAAGATAGATGTAAATGAAACTCCCTATAGAGCTGATTTAGAATTTAAACCTTATAATCCATTATTCTTTGACAAAATTTGAGAAAAAGGGGGAATTAGTGTGTGTAAAATGTACTGAACATGTATCCACACCCCTTGTGTGAACATATTGCCTACATACCAATACTCTGAAGAGGGATAAAGCCATATGTAGTTCTCCCACTTGATGTGATTTATGAAATAGTGTGTATGAATTAAAAATTCTAAAACTCAATGTACTTGAGGTGGCTAGGGACTGGTGTACAGGTTTGAATGAGCTTGTGGCTGTATTGGATGGTTGTATGCAAAGAATAGGGAAGTTTTCCTCAATGGTCTTTCTTTCTTTTGTGATATTTTCCAACCTCCTTCTAAATCATATTTGAATGGGATTTTATAGAGATATATTGGTCATGGGTCAAATGTATTCATGCTAAGATAATAAGATGAAGGATAGGAACCAGAAGGAAATAACTGTTGGAGCTCAAAATGCAATTGGACACACTATAATAGGACACCTTAGGGTCTGACACTATAGTCCAAGTTGGGCACTCCTATCCTATAGGAGTTGGACTTGAGGGGATAGGATTGGTTTAAGAAATATTTCCGAACTAAGGTGGAATGACTATTTGGAAAGCTTGGGATGACTGGGAATAAGAAAAAAAATGTCTAGAAGGGTCATGCGAGCATACAAGAAAGACATGTGGGTTGGGTGTCATAAGCCACACTCAAGCTACCAATTTTGACAATTTATATAACTACACATATATTTGATATCTTATTCAAGGATCCTAACACACTTGATCCAACTGGTCTAATTATAGTTGATGAATTCAAGTAATATCTTCCTAGTTTATGAAAGGGGTAAGGTACCAAAGCACATGCAAGACTATTGCAGAAAATGATAAGATCATAGATATGATTCTAACTACAAAAGAAAGAGTTAGTATATTTGGAATCATTATGGAGGCATTAGATAGAGTGGATAAAGTTCACAAGAGCTTAACATATTAAATTAAGGAGCTCTTCATCAAACTAGTTGTCGACCTTGAGCTAATTGAAGAACAACATTCAAGAATGAAGATCCTATTGGAGAGACAAAATTGCAATAGAGGGTTCTCAAATTTAGATTAAGTGACTTAGGAATATTATTCATGTAGATAATCATTGTTTATTTTCAAAATGGAATATTCTATTTGTAAATACATGTGTGTCTTGTATAACACATTTCCTATAGATCAATCCATTGGGGAAAGTCTAGTATATTCTAAAACATTTGTAGAAATGACAACTATCCTAACACTTGTACCTTTTTAATTGGATGTGGTTTAATGACATACTTCCTTGCATTATATAAAAGGAGAATTTTTAATTGTAAAAAAGGAGGTGAGTTCTTTGAGCCAATAGCTATCTTTTGAGTAATTAATATAATCAAGGAATTCTGCAACGTTTGTCTAAATTTTCTTGTCTTTTGTTATTCTAGTTTTTCTCTCACTTGTTTGTTCTTATTTCTAGATTTGAATGGTTCTTAGGAGTTATTGGTGTTTAAATTTTAATGTAGAACTATTAACTTGTGTCAATGGTATATTAATTTAAAAACATTAGGTTCATTTCATTTTCTTACTCTTCTTACATTTGGACTAATGTTGTTTGCTTACAAGGGTAAATCTTTAAAGTGAACTTGGTTCTCATTTTCATTATTTCATACCATCCTTATGTTTTTTCCTTATGTGTGATAGGATTTGAGTTTATGCTACTTCATGTCATACATTGGTTAAGTGTATGCTTGGAGGTTATTTGAATTTTGTCATAGTGATTGGAATGAAGATCAACAACATCTCTTCTTTGTCCTACCTTTCTTTTTGCTCATTTTTTAACCATATCACTATAGATTATTATTTAGATCAATTATTGATCATAATTCATGGCCCTTAGCATATCATACTTCATATTCTACATAGACTAACTATTAGGCAATGGTGGATCCCAACCACCAAACATTATAAATATTGTGAAATAGTCTACTTGCTTTGATTCTATTTCATCAACAGATAATAGGATTATCACAACCTACAAATGATGTGTTGAATTCCTAGAATTCTAAAATTATAAGTGTTCTTAAATACTCTAAGCACTTGTGATACATATTTAGGCATCAAAAGGTAAGATGGTTAAAAATTAGGTGTTGAACTTAGACATGGTAAAAATAGTTTCAAAGCTTTTATTTTTACTAAACAATAGAATTAAAATATTTTTATATCAGTCATAATATTATAAATATGGGCAGGGTCAATTATGTATTTTGGATGTTAGGCAAAAGGGAATGAAACTAAGTTATTTCATTTAATTTTTTTATCTAAAATATATATATCTGTGTGTGTGTGTGTGTGTGTGTGTGTGTGAGAGAGAGAGAGAGAGAGAGAGAGAGAGAGAGAGAGAGAGAGAGAGAGAGAGAGAGAGAGAGAGAGAGAGAGAGAGAGAGAGAGAGAGAGATTGATTTCAAATGATCATGGTGTTTGGTTATGAGGTCTTGAGTTTATGTAGAGAACTGTTATTTTGTATACAGACTTTATTATTATATATTTTGCATACACAAGTATTTACCAGTCAATTGAATCAAACATATGGCTGAGTAAGATATAAATACCTAAAATCAATTATTTGTATTGGTTGTGTATTCAATTTTAGTATATAAGTTTATCTTAAGTTCTCTAAAGTCTTGTCTAGAATAATAGACTTAGCATACATACACACACACACACACACACACACACACGTGTGTGTGTGTGTGTGTGTGTGTGTGTGTGTGTGTGTGTGTGTGTGTGTGTGTATATATATATAAAATCTATGATCAATTCAAATAAAAATGTATAAAATAGAGGTCTGAGTATATTAGTTGATTGTGTAAACTTATTTTCCAATATCATGAGACTTGTGTATCTTATCATGAATAAATTCATATTAATTTGCAAATGTGAGTTTAAGGGTATAAAATAGATTTATAAATTATTGATTATGTCTTAGAATCAATTAAATTGGTAAAGCTTGTTGGTTGTGTTTTAATTGGTAACCATATATATTTTACAATTCTAGACATATTTAGTCAAATCACTAAATAAACAATTGATTGGTTTTATGAATATTTGAGATGAAACTTTAAAGTTGAATGTGTACTATTAGAATATGTGATAATCTTAAGAATATGGAAAGTATACCATTTGCATACTTAGACTGTCTATTGAATAGACTATTAATCATAAAAACTATGGTTTTTTAATATATGCATAAATGTATGGAATATACATTTGATTTATATAGTAAATATGAAATTGTATTCCATATAGAGATGCATATACCTTGTTCAATATGTATGAACAATGTTTACATAGAAAATATTATGGGTGTTTTTTATGTATTTAATGTTTAGTTAAAGCATTAAAATAAGGTATTTAAATTGTTTAAATATAGATCATATAGGGTTGTTATATGACTGGCATATTGCTATATTTATGAAAAATAAACAAAGAAATGAGTTGTGATTAATGTTATTTTTTGTTAATGAAATAAAATTTTGAGTTACATATTGATAGTGGGTAACTTGTAGTCTAGATATGATTCTTACTCAGATGGTATGCTTCTATTGAGGACTATTTATGATTCTATTTATTATTCTGTACTAAATAAGATGATTATTATAATCATTTCATTACATTTGATGGACTAAATGTATGTATTTGATATTTTCATAATTAACATATTTATTATCTGCTAATAGAAAATATTCTAATTGAATATGTTAATTTTTATATTATTATATAATTAAATAAATCTTAATTTATGACACTAAATAAGCATTGGATGGATTTTATTAGATTTATTAGCACCATCAATGCAAGATGAGGTATAATTTGATAGAGTGGTGTGTATGAAATTGACTAATCTTAGAGATAATCAAATATTGAAAACTTTGGCAAAAGTAATGTTTATATTTAAACAATTATCATTTCATGTGTTTGATATAGTTTACATATATATGCGATATCATGTTAGAATGGATTTATTTATGGTACACATCATGTATTAGTTATTTTACAACACATGGGTTCTAGTATGTCACTTTGGATTCCCACACTATCATTATCTACCCATTCATGAAGGGAGGGCCATTCCCTTGTTAAGAGATAGTATGGGGGACCGATTGTCTATGGTTGGTGTGGAAGAGCACTCAAATGATTCTCTCCCTCCTCACAGTAGTACTACACTAGAGACTACACTTGAGATTATAGATAGATACTTGAGTCATGGAGACTCATACTTTATGGAGCTTTGTATCATTATATTATAATTATTGAGACATTTTTTTTGATAGATAATTTTTTTGGTGGGATACTTACCCTATTCACTTTTGACTAGAGCTCTAACTAATTTGGGACATAATCAGGGGCCCAGATCCCCAAGTGATCATCTATCACAAGTATCAAATTTACCCACAATAGCCATAACTGACCTGAGAATACCAACAAATAATCACAACCAATCCATGCATACCAACAATTAGCCACAATCAACCTCTAATACCAAACTAAGATTTAAACTTAGGTGGTGCTTAAAGAAACCAAGTCACTTTACCGACTCACCCACATCTCATTAGTAATTATTGAGACATTATTATTGCTGAAATTATTCTATTTATTCTTTGTATACCTACAATAGTAGCTGTAATGATTGTATCATCTATGGCTGAAATTATATTATTAATTTAATTACATAAATGTAGGATTTATTATTTATTCAAAATTGTTCATGTTTTTTTATCATGGTTATCATTATCAAAATATATTAGCTATAACCCTTGTGGGGTTAACTATAATAATACATTTAGCTAAAGATCACTTAGTTAGATTTATTGTGGTGAAATATGTTAGATGAATATGTGTAATTAATTTATTTTAAATAAATTACTCTATATGTGTAATTAATTTAAAAAAATTACTCTATTCTAGTAAAACCTATTGGGGTTGTTACATAATGGTATCAAAGCTAAGGCTCAACATCTATGACTTAATGTGTCTACTAATGGAAACATATTCTCCTATTAATTAGGAAGAATAATGGTGTATTCTAGAATAGCAGGTGAGGGTAATTTGAATACCAATCCCTCTATTGATCCAAATCAGTTCATCACTTAATAAGATGTAAATTTGGATCAAATCCTCATGACCATGCAAGAGAATAGGGACTAAATCACAACTCTAGAATAAGAATTGCATGGCCATGAAGATGATAATTCTCAAGAGGAAATTGAAGAGCATCTTGATGAGAAGGAACATCCTCAAGAGCATAGGCATGATGAAGTGCCACAAAATTCAAGAGTTCAAGTAGATTTCAAGTTGGAACATGACATGAAAAAGGTGAATCCACCCAAGTTTGATGGAATTATATTAGGAGATGGAGTTGAAGCATAGTTGATAGAGATGAAATATTTTGAAATTTGAAATTACACTAAAGTCACTAAAGTAGTCTAGGGATCATATCATCTTGTTAGTGAAGCAACAACTTGGTGAGTGAATAAGAATCCTATGATGAACCTTGACTCTACCACCACCACCACTTGGGAACAATTTATGACATTATTTAGGTCATGATGGATTTCATAGTTTTATTTTGATCAAAAGCTTGCAAATTTTTAGATTCTTAAGTAAAGATACCTATCAGTGAATGAATATTGGGATAAGTTCACCAAGATACTTAAATATGTACCTTTGTATTAGGTGGATGAGAGGTCTCAAGATTAGGAAATTCATCATCAGATTAAAAATACAAATTGGTTTTGAAGTAGATGTGCATGGGCCATCTACCATGGATAAATTTTCTAGAAGGTAGTCAAATAGGAGCAAGAAATGAAATATCTTTCCCAAGTTAGAGATAAGTTTAATAAGTTTAGAAGTTATAAACCAACTTTCAAAAATAATAATTGGAAGTAAAGAAGTGGAGACTCCAAGAGTAAGTTCAAGAACTAGAATGCCAAGTTTAATACTAGTTTAAGGAGAAATAAACCTATTAATGGTTTCAAGGAAAACCAACAATCTGATAGGAAAGTACCAATTGTGGGTTTCTTCATTTGTGGAGGTGACCATTATGCTCATGAGTGTACTCAAGACAAGTCAAACAAGGGTTTTGATTTTTATTAGGTTATATTTCAATAATGGATTCATGCAGATATTGATAATCATTAGGTTGAGTATAAAGCTTCACCCATATAACTATCAAGTATTTTGTTTGATCATCTAATTTCTATTTTAATTGACACAAGAGCTAAAATAAGTTTAATTTCTCATATAATGCTTAGGAAATTATCTATTAAATATGGAGTTATGGAAAATGCATGGTCATTATAGTATAGGAATGAGTCAAATGTTAGAGCTGACAAGTGTTTAGTCGAAGATGAGATTATGTTACCTAAATTCACTATAGTAGTGGATTTATATGGTACATCATTAGGGTCATAAGATGTAATCCAAGGAGTCAATTTTTTTGTGAAGCATAAAGTTAAGGTTGAATATTATCTGAATAATGTTGAGTGTCAAGATTATTTTGAAAATTAGACACAACTTTAAGGTGAGAAAAGGGAGTTGAAGCTTAGGCAAATTTCTGCAATTCAACTCAAGAAATCTTATAAGAAGGGATGCCATGTATTTATCATTAATATAAATGAGATGGAGGGATATAAGTAACCATCCATTGATGATTATACATTTATAAGGAATTTTTAGGATCTATTTCTATAAGAATTACCTAAATTGCCACCCAAGTGTGAGTTTGATTTCTAAATTAATATTATACCAGGATCAAAACCAAAGTCTAAGACACCATATAGAATAATGACCACCAAATTTTTTGAGTTAAAATATCAAATTCAAGAGTTATTATTAAAATTAATGATTCATCAGAGTGTGTCACCATGGGGTGCACCAGTTGTCTTCATCAAGAATAATGCTGGTACTCTTTACCTATGTAATGATTACAAGATGTTGAACAAGGCAACGATCAAGAAAAGATATCCATTACCATGAATTGATGATATATTTGATTAAATGTGAGGGGAAATAATATTTTATAAGATTGATGTTAGATTAGGCATAATCAATTTAAAATTTATGAGAAAGATATTTGTAAAACAACATTTAGAACTTGATATGGGCATTATAAGTTCACAATGTTACCTTTTGGGTTGACAAATGATATTGAAGCATTCATAAATCTCATGAATAGTGTGTTTAGATATTATTTGGATCACTTTATTTTTGTATTTCAAGATGACATCCTCATATATTACATGGATGAGGAAGAACATCTTCAATATATAGAACTGGTTTTGCAGCATTTGCAAAAGCACAGGTTGTATGGTAATTTATCCAAGTGTGAATTTTTCCAAAAGAAAGTAAAATATTTATGAAATATTATAGATATGGATGGAATTTTAATGTATCTAATGAAGATAATATCCATAATGGAGTGGTCAATGCCTAAAAATGTACATGAGATAAGGAGTTTCATTAGATTAGTAGGCTATTATAGGAAATTCATTCTAAATTTATCTAAGATAGCTAATCCAATTACCTCACTTTAGTGGAAGAATTAGAGTTATTTTTGGTCAGATAAGTGTTAGATAGATTTTTAGGAGATAAAAATAAGGATTCATCACCAATAATAAGAGTTCTTGATCTTAATGGTCAATTCTCAATGATCATGGATGCATCTAGGGATGGACTTGTAGGAGTTATTATGCAAGATGGTATAATTTTAGCTTATGAGTCTAGGAAAATAAAGAAATATGAGGTGAATTATGCACCTCATAATATGGAACTTGATACTATTATGCATGCCTTGCAAGTTTGGAGGCATTATCTATTAGGGAAACCATTTGAGCTCAAAACTGACAAATTGAGACTCAAGTACATCTTCACCAAACCAAACTTGAATGATCATAAGAGATGATGGTTAGAGTTATTATCTTATTATGATTTTTATATTAATTATATCAAAGGTAAGGAGAATATATTTTCTATTTCTCTAAGTCTTATAAAGTAAATTATAGTCGTAGCTACTGTCATGAGTAATTTATGAGATCAGGTAATCAAATTCTTGCTAGGAGATGAATTATATGATCAGGTCAAGAAAGTATTATTATAAAATGCTTATAATCCTATATATAAAGGATGCAAGGTAGATAATGATGGTATTTTGAGGTAAAAAGGTAGCATGTATATCCTTGATAGAGAGAATCTAAGGATCATGATGCTAAAAGAACTGCACAATACCCCATATTTAGGAAATCTAGGTGTAACTAAGCTCATGGCTAAGATAAGACCACTCTATTTATAAAAAGGAATCAAAAAAGGTGTATTGGATTTTGTGTCTCATTATTTGGAATGTTAGCATGTAAAAGCTGAACATGTGCATCTAGATGGATTATTATATCCACATGATATACTAGAGTGTAAGTGGTAAGTGATTAACATAGACTTTATCTAAGGTTTTTCATTATCACATAACTAACATGATATGATCTTGTTTGTAGTTGACAAACTAACCAAGGTATCCCACTTAATACCAATAAACTTGATAGCTGATGTACCTATGCTTGCAAAGAGATTTGTGAAAGAGGTGTATCGATTGCATGGTTTTGCAGAGAAGATTATTTCATATCAATATCCAAGGATGGATTATATATTTTGGTTGACTATGAATTTATCTCTAGGTATGTAGTTGAATTTAAACACTACTTATCACCTAGAAATTGATAAATAAATAGAGTGAGTTAACTAAGATTTAGAAGATCTCCCTTGTATGTATTGTATGGATTAACAATACAAGTGAGAGGAGTACCTTCCATTGGTCGAGTTTGTTTATAATAACTCATACCAATCTACATTGAAGTTGGCTCTATTTGAGGCATTATATAGAAAGAGGTGTAAAACACCAATTTGTTAGGACACGTTATAGGATAGGGTAGTTTTTAGACCTGAGATGCTTTTAGAAATGGAAGAGCAAGTCAATATAATTAGGTAGAGGTTAGATGAGGTCAATGATAGACACAATTTTTTTTTGATCCAAATAAGATAGCAAGGCATTTTTCTATATATGATAAAGTGTTTCTATAGGTTAAGCCTCAGAAAAGTTTGATTTAGTTCAACAAGTCAGTGAAACTTTCACCAAGATATGTGGGACCCTTTGAGGTTTTGAAAGTGGTCAATCCTATACTGTATAGGCTTGAATTTCCACTATCTCTAAATCTTTTACATAATGTCTTCCTTCTTGTGTCTTATCTTAAAAAGTATGTTATTGATCCTTCACATGTGTTGGATTGGAATGCTTTATAGGTTTTGTATCTTGGGGTGGTTATGGTAGAAATAATCAGAATAATTGACACTCATAAACTCATTTTGTGTAATAGAGAAGTGTCATAGTGCAAGGTCTATTGGGACTACTATTCTGAAGATAGTGTCACTTGGGAGGACTATGATGAGTTTAATAGATTTTTTCCACATTTTTTTACTTGATATGTTGTATATTATGTTATTTTTATATTGAATATTATTTTAAATTTAGAACTTATGCATGAATAAGTGTCATCAAGATGATGAATAACTTTA
>JARHVA010000428.1:952500-1017500 GCA_037957365.1 Torreya grandis
TGAGGGAATCATTTCATATTAGTCTTCAAAAACTCATTCATCTAAAAGAATCATTGTAGGATATATTATTTATTTATTTGGTATTTTAATGCCTTTATTCCCTCATAGGACATACAAATTTCCTCCCCAATAAATTCCTCCAAAATAGTTATTTTTATAGCATGAATGGTCACCTTACATTTGTTTCAGGGTGCTATAGAATCCTAGTCCACTTTTACATGATGCTTTATGATTCTCTCCATAAACTCAATGAGACCTCTACATTTGATTTTCTTCTAGAATTTTTTCTATCCTCGTACTTATTTGCATGAAATGGGATCAAGCCTTTCTCTATCACCTCCCATCAAAGTGGTGTCCACAAGGCTGAGGTAAGAAGGTAGAAAGTTTTGGGTGGAGTGTTTTAAATAATGTAAAAGATGTTCAGGAAGCCCACCAATATCATCCTATAACAATTACTTCTCCTCATATAAACATAATTGTATATCTTCATAATTGAAATCTACCCCTTGAATGAAATATTATGATCGTGTGGTTAAATGATGTACTGATCAAGTAGTGGTACTTTCGTCTTGTAAGGCTTTGAAGACATTATTTGGAACATTATTTGCATCATGATAGTTGGTTAAAATATGGAGTTCTACTCCAATTCTAGTGAGAAGGTACACTATCCCATTGCCTTCCTAGTAGGTATGAATACTTTGAAGATGAGTCATGCCCATTCAGAGTTTCTTGGAATTGTTGATGATGTCTTTGATGGTATGAGATGGGGTTACTTTCCCTTCTAGATCATTTAAGATATTTAACGAATCACCTTCTACTATGATTATTTTTAGATTAATTTTGGAAGCCAACTAGATACCCCAAAGGGCCTCCTTGGCTTCTATAAGGTGATTTTTTTAGGTTCCCATGGGACCCACATAATACTCTAACATCTCTCCTTTTGAGTTCCTTTTGACTCTTCCTCCACCTATGGGGCTTGGGTTGTCTTTAGAAGCACTATCAAAATTTAGTTTCACCCAACCTTTTGGTGGAGCCTTCCATTTTATATGTTTGTGAATTAAATATTTTGAGGGTGAGTTTAAATGTTGAGTAATGTCCCAATTGTTAAGAATCTATATTACTAAAGGAGGACCAAGTTCTTTATCTTTGGAGGGGAAAGTTTTCTAGTTTTTTGAAATGGCCTAGTAGAGGTGGAGGAAGGCTCCTTTTAGATGATGTCTTTTGTCAAGGAAAAAGCCATCATTATGGGATTTCTAAACGCACCAAAACCAATGAAGGAGATCAAGGCACCACAAGAAATCTAGGGAAGGGAGATTCTAGGGATATTTACATTGCAATATGAGATCAAAGACTTTATTTGGTTTGACCCAATCAGGTTAAATTTATTATGAAGCCAATTAAATAGTGTTGAGATGAAAGGACATTCAAGAAACAAGTGATGAACTAAATCTTCCACATTATATAAAACTTGGCATCTGTTGGGGATAATTAGTCCCCTTTTGGCCAGATTACCCATTATTAGAATTTTATCCTACATTGCTAGCCAAAAAAATAAATTTAATTTAGAAGTCAAATGCTTTACCCAAATTTTTTTCCAAAAAATCCATTCAATTTATAAATTAAGATTATTCACATGTCCTAAGGTCACCGAGTAGGAACCATTGTATTTATCAACCCAAATAAAGTGGTCCTCTTTCTGAAGAATAGGGATATGAACTCAGGTTATTAGCAAGTTGAGGGACTATGAGATTCTTCTATTGAGAGTCCTTCATAAGGGATTATTTTCCATCACTCTACACCTTCCTTCATTTACTAGTAATATTTAACATTATAACCCCATATTTGCTTGATTTCTCTATACCAAATAGCTCAAATCCCCTGTGTGGATTGGGGGGTGGAGGATAGCTAGGCATCTTCCTAGAAGTCAATTTTATCATCATTTCTAATTTTCCAAATGATGTCTTTATTTAAGAGATCCTAGTAGTTATATCTTTCTAGAAGGTATATCCATCCATAAGACCTTCTTCCCATAAGAAGTCATTTGATTCCTCTCCTTTCAAGTATTTATCTTTAATAATTCTTGCCCACTCACCATTTTACTTCATCAGTTGCCAACCCATTTTTGCCAATAAGGTTTCATTCATAGATTTAATGCTTCTTAGGCTGAGGCCTCCATTTTCTTTTGGGAGGTAAAATTTTTCCCATTCAATGAGGTTATATCTGAATCTTTCTTCAGTGCCCCTCCATAAGAAATTTTTAAAAATTTGTTCACTTTTAGAGGCCACCTTGGGAAGTATTCTAAAAAAAACATCTGGTAGATAGGGATTCTCTATATTGAGGCCTTGAATAGATGGTATTTCCCTACCTGAGTAAGAAGGTAACCCTTCCATCCCACCAGTTTCCTTTGTATATGATCAATGAGAGAATACCAAAACTCAGGATCCATTTTTCCTTTAAAGAGTGGGATGCCTAAATGATTTGATGATAGGTTTCCCACTTGACAGTTTAATATTTTATCAATTATTTTTTGTTGGAAGAGGGGTGCTAATGAAAAAAGAGAGTTCTTTTGAAAGTTGATACACTGATTATAGACATTTTCATAGTTATTTAAAAGGCATTTTAATTACCTCATTTTCTCTACAAAGGCTTATCCTAAAATGATGGTGTTATCAGTGAACTATTCATGTGTGATAGGATTAGTATCTAGAGTCACTAATATTCCTTTAATCAGCCCTTAAGTGTAGGCTTTTAGTAGGCTTCAGCCTAGTGTTTCTGCTAGAATGATAAAAAGGTAAGGAGATAAGGGGTCACCCTATCTTAGTCCTCTTGAAGCAAGAAGAAAGCCTTTTAGAACACTGTTTATGTTAACTAAAAATTTATGAGTGGAAATGTGGTTCCATATAATCTTCCTTATGTCTTGGTTCAAACCCAACCTTTCTAGAATCTGCATGAGGAAATGCTAAGAGACATGATCATAAGCTTTTAATATATCTAGCTTTAGCAACATGCCTTGCATCAAGGATATAAAGATGGAATGAATGGCCTCATGAATTAGAACTATGTCATCTAGAATTTATCTACAAGCCAAAAATACCCCCTGTTGCTCACTTATTACTTTATAAATTAAATATTGCATGTATTATAACAAATAGAGGAGTAGACTATATACATGGTATTACAAAAACTAATGAGTTGGAAATATTGAACATTAGTATCACCCTACAATTTTTTAATTAGTACAAGGAAAGTGTTATTAATTTCCATGAGTATAGATTTTGATTGAAAAAATTCTCTAGTGGTAGCTTCGACCTCAAGATGAAGAATGTCCCAAAAATTTTGGAAGAAGAGTAGGGGGAATCCATTGGGTCCTAGTGCTTCAGATCCCTCCATTGAAAAGACCACACTTTTTATTTCCTTATCAAAAATAACCTTGGTGAGGGAGACATTATCAGTAGCTAAATAAAATTTATCAAAATTATTTAGAGTGGAAGCTACCAAGTGATCATTTGGTACACATTTTTAGGAAAGGAGATTTAAAAAATAAATTATTGTATGGTAGGAGATATTGTATTTATCTATATTGATAGTCCTATTTTCCATTTGAAATTGGGATATTCTATTTATGTTCCTATGTCTAGTAGTGGAATGATAAAATAATTTGGTATTCTTGTCATCTTCCTTCATCCATGAGCATTTGAAATTTTATTTCCAAAAGGCTTCATCTCTTGCTTCTAAGTTATGAAAATGAAAAAAAGTTATTTTTCCTTGGAAATAGAGTGATCATTGTAACTTCTTGAAGCATAAAGATCTTCAACAACTAAAAGTTCTAATTTAAGATCCTTTTTCTACATGGATATATCACCAAAAACTTACTTATTCCAAATTTTTAACTTTGTTTTGAGGAAGCTAAGTTTTTTAGTAAGGATAAACATGGCAGTTCCAAAGAAGAGTTATTTCCATCACTCTTTCATGGACTCCATGAGATCAGGATGTAGAAGCCACATGCTTTCAAACTTGAAAGGTCAGTATTTAGGTTTAGAAATATTTTCTCCTTCAAAGACCAAGGTATTATGATCAGACCCAATTCTGGGTAAGGAGGAAATTCTAATGGACAAATGGATCTCCCAATTTAGGGAAATCATAAATCTATCCAAGTGGACCTGGATCAAGTTTCCCCTAGTCTTCTATTGGACCATGTAAAAGGATTTCCATTTAGGTCCATGTACACTAATCCTACATTTACAATGAAGTCATTAAAATCCAACATGCTATTAGTGAGGTCTAAAAGGTCCCCTTTATTGTCCCCAAGTGTGAGGGAGGTGTTAAATAATCTAGCAACAATCTAGTTCTAATTAACATAGGTCCAAAGAAGGTTTCTGGTGGATTTGGTGTTTGGGGCATAAACATCGGTTAGAATCCATCTATCATTGCTATCTAGATCCATGAATAAAACAAAAATACGATGATTAGACTTCCAAATGAGGTCTCCTCCCAAGACATTTGGGTTATATAAAATTGCTAGGCCATCAAAAGCACCAGTAGACTTAGAGGAAAGGGATTGGAAATTTCTCCAAATTCTTGATACACATGCTTTGAGAATAGAATAAAACATTTTTGTTACCTAAATGATAAGAATAGATGGAAAGACTCTTTTAATGAGATTATAAAGGGTCCTTTGTTTCCTAGGGTTATTTAAACCCCTTATATTCTAAGAAAGGATTTTCATTTCTTATCTTGGGGGATCTTAAGAGTTTACTGGGAGCCCTTAGCAATCTCTTTAGTCATTTCTAAGTTCCTTATGACCATCCTTGGGGATCTTCCCATAGGTTTAGGGGTGACATGATTTTTGGATTTTTCCTACCTCTTTTATTTTTGTAATTAGTGAGAAACCCTTCATTTGGGGGAATGTCCTGGGTAGGAGAAAGAGATTCAAAACATTATACAGAGTCTTTGTAAGGATCTAATGACTTTGAGAAAGGGGAGAAGGGGGCCTAAGAGGGGAGGGAAAGGGACATATAAGTAGTTAAAGAGGGGGACCTTCCCCATAAGGGCTTGAGTGAACTCAAAAAGTGGGGAAGGTAGATGGACACCCAAGGAAAAAGGGGAGGAGGAGGGGGAAGGGGAAGGAACCATAGAGGAGAAAAGGGGGAAGGGGCACTAGGGGTGGAATTTGGGGGGAAAGAAAGAGATAGGGTGGATTTAGGAGGGGTGAAGGGGGAATCAAGATGGAGTAGAGGAATAAAATAATTGATCAGGGTGGAAAGCTTGGGGGGGACTAGCACCTAGTGGGGGGATAAGGGAGAAAGAGAGGATGAGGGTGGGAGAGGGGAGAGTGGGGCCCAAGGGTAAGCACAAAAAATGGGGGGAGGGGAGGAGAGGGGGATGGGGATACACCTCAGAGGGTCAAAAAACATAAAGGGACTCTAAACCATTAATTGAAAAAAGAGGAACAAAAGGGTTAGAGCAAGGACTACCTTTAAAGCTGCTAGCAGGAGAGGCACTCGAAGGGCTTGGGGGGAGCTAATTTTGAGAGGAATTACTAGATGTCACTCCTTATTTTCTAACTCTTTATTGATCTATTTCTATTAAGGAGAAATAGAACCCTAGCCTTTCTTTATATATTCACAAAGAGCATGACTTAGGACATTTCACCTTAGGTAAATGATTGCATTATTTTCCTACATAATTTTATGGATTCATTTGCCATACTTATAATTTATCTTGATCTTGATCAGTAAGGGATTAGCCAGAAAGAAAATGTGAATATTAGTAGCAACCATTCTATGATGAGAGAGTAATCAGATCAATTTTAATAGGTTAACTTAGGGCCCTAAAAATACCAGTGATGTCCTGTAGATGTCAATATTCTAAGGGGAGTTGAGGAAGAAGAACCCACATTGGCACATCATCCATGGATATATTATTGAGGATAAAATTGACCTTCCATTAGGAATAAATATCTAGCTATAGTGACTACCTCTAGGTGACCTTTGGGTTTCAATATTTCTTTTGACCATTGACATATAACATCAATATTCGAATGATAATCATTAACCTTGGCAATAATGGATGTAGTGAGCTCCACATTAGCCTGCTCCACTATGGGGTCTGGAATAGGGATGAAGATACTGTTATCATATTCCTATGAGAAGATATATAAAATTGAAGAGACCTAACCCATTAGGGTTTTTCCTTTGACCATGTTATCCCATGATAAATTGGGAACACTAGAGTACAATTTTTCTAGGATAGGAACCTCATTGTCTAACCACTTTAGTACGAATTATGAGACCTTAGGATTATTTTATCACATGTATTCCATTATGTAGACCAATGATTTGGGTCACATGGGGTTGAGTTTACCTCAAAAAGATCATTTTTTAATCATTCATGCACCTAGATACTATGAACATGACCGTTTTGGTTTTCCTACCTAAGTAGAAATTCAAACTGCTAAAGATCCTTTGTAGTGTCCATGTTTTAGTCGATGGTTCTTTTGTTGATATTGATTTTTAATAGATTATTAATCACAAAACATGTGTTTTTAATTTATTCATAAATTTATGGGATATACATGTGATTTATATATTAAATTTGAAATTGTATTCCATATAGAGATGCATATACCTTATTCAATATGTATGAATGATGTTTACATATAAAGTATTATGGGTGATTTGTTATGCATTTAATGTTTGGTTGAAGTGTTAAAATAAGGTATTTAAATTAATTAAATATAGATCATACAGGGTTGTTATATGACTAGCTTATTTTTATATTTGTGTAAAAGAAAAAAATAAATGAGTTGTGAATAATGTTATGTTTCGTGGATGAAATAATTTTTTGAGTTACATATTGATATTGTGTAACTTGTAGTATAGATATGATTCTTACCTAGATGGTATGTTTATATTGAGGACTATTTATGATTTTGTTTATTATTCTATAATAAATAAGATGATTATTAGATTCATTATATTACATTTGATGGACTAAATATATATATTTGATATTTCTATACTTAGCATATTTATTATCTACTAATAAGAAATATTCTGATTGAATTTATCAGTTTTTATATTATTATATAATTAAACAAATCTCACATTTATGACACTAAATAATCAGTGGATGGATTCCACTAGCTTAATTAGTGCCATCAATGTAATATGATGTGTAATCCGATTAAGTGTTGTGTATGAAATTGATTGATCCTAGAGATCATTAATTATTAAAAATTGTGGCCAAAGTAATATTTATAGTTAAATAATTGTCATTCAATGTGTTTGATATATTTTACATGTTTGTGAAATATCATGTTAAAATAGATTTATTTATGGTACACATCATGTATTAGTTATATTACAACACACAGGTTCTAATTTATCACTTTGGATTCCCACACCATCATTATCTACACATTTGTTAAGGGAGGCCCATTCCCTTATTGGGAGATAGTGTGGGGGATAAATGGTCCATGGTTGGTGTGTAAAATCACTCAGATGATGCTCTCTCTCCTTACAGTAGTACTACACTTGACATTATAGATAGATACTTGAGTCATGGAGACTCATGATTCGTAGAGATTTGTATCATTGTATCATAATTATTGAGACATTTTTATTGATGAAACTATTATATTTATTTTTTATACATCTATAGTAGTGGCTATGATGATTATATCAGTCATGGTTAAAATTGTATTATTAATTTAATCAAATAAATATAGTATTTATTGTTTTTTCTACATTGTTCATGTTTTTTTATCATGATGATCATTAGTTAAATGGATTAGCTATAAACCTTGTGGGGATAAATAAAATAATACATTTAGTTAAAGATCACTTAGATTTATCATGGTGAAATATGTTAAATGAATATGTGTAATTTAAAAAAAAAATACTCTATATGTGTAACTAATTTAAAAAATACTCTATTTTGCTAAAACCCAGTGGGGTTGTTAGAGTAATTAGTGGCATAAAATAAATTGGATTTACAAACTCAAATTATCTCTATTATAATGAATCTCACATGTTCACCTCAACCTATTCTAGGACTTATTTGAACCTGACATCCATTAGACAAATATCTATGTTGACTAATTTCTAAGTAGGCCATTTATGAGAGATCCTTCAGATAGGGATCATCCTTTGTAAGTAGGTCTGAATACTTTATTGATATACACTAAATTTATTGACATAAAATACTTTAAATTTTAACGCATTTGCTTCAATTACATTTGTAAGTATTCCCTTTTCAACACATTTTATAGATGAGCACAAAAGGATCAATTTGACACTAACACCTTTGAACTTCAAGTTGTGTTCAACACCATGTACAAGGTATTAACCATATGATTGATCACTCATTTTAATAATTAGGGCTATTTTTGTTTCACTAAAAACTAGTTTTTAAATTGACTAAACTATTAATTTCTTGGGTTATAGCAAGTTTGAGGATTCATAACATTCATTAACCACATTTTAGATCATTATACCAAAATTCAAGGGTCCTAATATATCTTCATAAAATGTAAGATCTTATATCACATGAGCTATAAAAACTTGGGATATATCATAATTTCTAAAATAAAATTTGTGTTTGAGAACTACATTGCCTAGAAAAAACATTAGTTCTATTTTAGGCCCTGTATTGATGGTGTTTTCAATGTCATCAATGAAATCTCCTTGTTCCATGATATCACTATAATCTTATGAGTCAATATATATGTGATCTCTATGAATTGGTGGAATTGATGAATTTGTGTGATTTGAGAATTTCATATCTTCTCAAGAAATGTAGTATCCTTTATTATCAACATCTACAAAAATTTCAAATTCATCAAATGAAAAGGGAAAATGTAATTTTCCATCCAATACCATGCTAACACTAAGAACACCAAATCTTCTTCCCTTGTCCCTACAATCTAGGGTCCCCCTACTTGGATACATTATACCGTATACAACTTTAGTGCCTTTTGAAAATAAATCCACCTAATCATCCTCTACAAATGCAAGATAAATCAATTTTATAGTACACAATGTTGGATTATTTATCCAAAGTTATTTGTTTTTCTTAATGTTATAGTAGTTTTACCCATTGGTTGGTTTTGTAACCAACTCTTGTATCTCGTAAGCTTCATTTTTAAGTATTAAATTATGTACCTGAAAATATATGCTTAAATTGAATACATTATGATTATTATTCCTCTTATTTTGATCATGATCAGTGGTATCAAAGCTTCTAGGTTAAAGGAGGAAGCAAGAGCTTATTTATAATCATGGAAAATTAAATATCAAAGAAACATAAATTCTTATTTTTATTCCCAGATATTAAATAGTATGGAATTTGAGAAGAGGTATAAATGGAAACTTAGATGAGTGACATACTTTTGAGGAAGGCCCTTACCTATTTTTATAATTATGTATAGAGTGTCTTTTGCATGGATTGAGGAAAATGTTGCACTATCATTGCACATGATTACGTTTGCAAAGTAAATAAGTAGATACAAGAGTATTTTTATTTTATTAATTTAGATATAAGATTTAGGGCTTATTTGAATGATTTTTAGTTGCATCCCTACTTTCAAAAGGTAAATCACCATTTCAAGAATAGTAATGGCAAAGGAGTGGGTATTAATCTAGAAGAGGTATTTGGGTATTTTGTTTTAAAAATTTCATATAAATATGTAACTCCAAATATGATAAACACACCATATTAATGGTTGAATCAAAGATATAAATAAGAAGATATTGAAGGCATAAATTTTTTAAAAAGTATTGAAGTCTTTAAACATAACACAATAAACTAGAAAAATACAAAATAGATTAAAAATTATATAGTAGTGAAGTGGCTTGGAGTGAAATCGTATGGCACACAAGACCAATGTTTTCCAAAAATATATAAAACCTCACTCTGTATGGGCCCAACAAAGGAAAAGGTGTAGTTATTTTATTTTACATGAACAATCAATAATAAGTTAACATATTTTTATATGTTTAAAATCTTGTTCTTTATTTTTGTAAAATCGAAGAACTTCTAGTTATATTGAAATTTATCTTACCAAATTTAAATATTCATATTAGTAGAGTTGGTCATAATATTTTACATGTATTTTCTAAAAGGGAGGTCAAGGGTTCAAAACCCATTCAAATTATTTTTTGATAAAAAAATATTTTGACCTTATTTTGTATTGGAAAAGTTAAAGTATTGGAGAAATAAGAGGGTAATAAGAGATATAAGGCATAATGCATTTTTTTTAAAATTTTAAAACTTTTGTAATCGAAATCTATCTAGTTGGTCAAGGCCAAACCCTGATAGTTTTCCTTGTTTTGATAAGTACCATGGAAAACATTGTGAGCCTAATTTCTAAAAATGGATGTTTAACACCAAAAAACTACAAGGAATGGTTGATGAATATGGAAATCATGTTTATTTTTAATGACATGCGGGAAATAAAAAAAAAGAAATCACACTACAAACTGAAGCTACCAAATTACTTGCATTTCAAAGACATGATAAACATGCCCTTACTTTATTGAAATCATTGTGTTCTGATCAGGTAATTATCCATATTTAATCCATTAAATGTAATATTGAGAAATATTGGAAATTATTAAAAGATATGTATGGTAAACAACCTACCCATAATAATATTGATCTTTTAATGCAATTGCTTAATAATAATATTAACATTGAATAAGATGTATCTAAATATCTCTCTTACATGAAAACTCTAAAACAAGAGTATTATACTATAGGGGTGAAATTTATTAGGACATGTAGTTTTTCATCACATTACATGGCCTTATTTATACATACATCAATTTTGTTTAAATACTACCGCTTAGTGATAAGCTTAATGGTGCCACATTTGATTCCATTTGTGAGTTGTTAACTCAACATGGGTGACAATTTGAAAATAAGAAGAGTATACTTATTGAATAGGCTTATTATATGAAGAATAGGTCCTATCATAGAGATCATTAACATGTACAATGATAGTTTCATAGCATGCTCTCAAACACTCTTTGAGTCATTCTTAGAGACACTCTCCACACTATTCTAGATGATCTCTAAAGCATTCACATTGACACTCTCCAAGATATTCAAAACATAAACATAACCATAGGAATTATTCTCACTCCTATGGTTATTATAGTGATTCATCATCTTCTAGATCTAATTAGAATAGTAAAGAGGTAAAATGTTTCAAATGTGGTGGCATTAGACATCTTGCATATGTATGTCCTTATTGACAACCCTACTCTCCACATAAAAAGAAAGCTGAGGCAAATTATGTGGATCATTATAGTTATTAAGAAGCATATTATATGGTAAAATTCTATGGTATTGATGACCTATAGCTTATTTTGAGTGATTAGTGATTCACATGTCTTGTGCTCACTACTAGGCTTAAGACTAAGATTTATTGTAGTAGCATTTTTTGTCTTATGCTCTTGATTTTAGTTCATTATTGTCTTTTTATATCTAATATTTATGACTTGTATAAGATAGTTTTAGTTTTATTTTGTTTTTCTCATTACCCAGCTTCTCACCTCTTGTTTGATAGGTGGATAAAATATAGCATTTGGTTGGTCTTTGATCAGTATTCCATGATATTACGAGTTGGTAGGAGTTGTTAGCACATTTAGTGTTGAGAAAAGGTCATCAACATTTGTTGGACATCAAGGAGATGTGCCATACATAGTACAATGTGGTTACCTTAATGAGATTCTCGGTGGAGCCTTATGTGGATTGATGTAGTTGGATAGACTTTGATTGTGTTCTATTATAGTATAGTATGATGATCATAGGGGATGAGTAATATCTGATTGTGTTCATAAGTCTTTTGTGCCATAACTCACATTATATCTTTAGTATGGAGCAACATATGTTTTAGTTCATAATAATATGTATAGTATAATAGCTATAGTTGCAATAGTTTTTTTTTTATGACTTCATAGTCAATGCTTCATTTCTTTCATCTTCTATACCCTTTTGGATCAAGGGGGAGTTTTTTGGAATATTTATCCAAAGTTGTTTATTTTTATTAATGTTGAGGTAGTTTTACCTATTGGTTGGTTTTGTAACCAACTCTCATCTCTCATAATATTCCTTTTAAAATCTTACATTATGTACTAGAAAATATTTGCTTACATTGAATACGTTATAATGTTTATACCTCCTATTCTGTTCATGATCACAAAAATTAAATGTGAGAGAAAATAAAATCTATAAAACCATATAAAATCAAAAATAAATTAAAAATAAACATAAATATGAAATGAAAACAAAAACATATATTATATTAATGTGAAGGTAATATAATTCCTAAGTAAGTTTTTTTTAACCATTGAATATGAGGATCAAAATAAGACTCTCAAGGGGTTGAATTTGACAGTAAACCCTCCAAATTTCCATATTTCAACATTTCCCTTCAAAACATATATGAGTTCATCTTTAAAGAATGAAATATGTACAATTTACTAATTAATATATATCAATACATGGATTTAATTATATTTTAATGGATATTTTAAAATTATACCCAAATTTCCCCCTTTTATCTAATAAAAATTTCAAAATATTTCCACCCATTCTATATTTAATAATTAAAACATAAAAAAACACTACTTAGTTGATTTTCAAATTTAACCTATCTTTGGCGAACTAGTAAAACAACTAAAGAAACCCCACATTTAGGTGTAAAATTAATATACCATCAATTGTAATCAACTATATGTAATACAAAACATGGGAAGAGATGTGGATATCCATGTATTTCTAATATTATCAATAAATTTAAACAAAAATGTTTTATGGTGTAGGGATAAAAACATAATATAAATCAAATATATATATATATATATATATATATATATATATATATATATATATATATATATATATATATATATATATATATATATATATATATATCCAATGAATTGAAATGAAACCAAATGCAATATTTAATTCAATGTAAGGATACATTAATTTATATAATTTGTAAATTTATTTTATCACCTCTAATAAATTATCACATAAATTTTATGTTTACTTTTTATAATAATGCTTAGAAATATACTCAATCATCAAGCCTTTTAATTTTTACAATATAATCAAATATGTATGGACATGTACACATATAACCCTTATATAATTTCACATTTTGAAATATATTGAGGCCTATTTTATTTTCAAATTTATCCTTTTTTAGTGTGTTGACCTCATTTTATATTCCATTTAAATATTAGATTTCTCGTTGCCTTATATATTTTTAGTTATGAATTTTTATTACTGAATATACTTGTGTTGTGGCATCTAGATAGAAACATAATTATGGTTGATATAAGTAATAATGGTGAAAGGTTTGTATTATAAGGTCTCAAGGAAGAGGACCTTGATAACATGATTTGAAATTTCATTATAAAATGGTAGGCTTAGGGCTGAAACATAATTTTACCTTAAAATGGTGGGCTTAGGTCTACATCTTATTTATTGGTTTCTCTTCTCACTTAATGTAAAAGTGTAATTGGATAATCTAACTTATACACTTTATCCATTATGAACATCATCAATGGACTAAAAAAGAATATGATATAAATACTCCAAATGTCATTATGTATAGAATTTTATAAAACAATATTTTTTGGTCTTATGGTATACTCTATTAGGCCCATCATGTGTTTTCAGTACCATTGGCACCAATCAATGATTAAAACAACAACCCACAAAAATTTTAAGGTTTATCAATCCCATTAGAGACTTAGGGCATCCATAGTACCAAATTATCCTCAACCCAACTTGGTCCATTGGAAGTAAAAGGCACCTATATTACCAATTTGTTCTAGACTTGATCAGCTATCTTAGGTTTCTTTATCACATTAAAAAACTTCATAGACCCTATCGAGCTATTGAGTACTACAAGCACCTACAAAACCTTGAGAAGTGAGACCTCATCAGGCTCATCAAAATTAATCAATACCTCAAGTACTATTTAGACTTATGTAAACCCTTTTTGCACCATTAGGCCCATCAAGAACTTCAAAAACCATGAGAACAAGATCGAATTAGTTTTTTCTCCTAAAAGGTACCAATGTTTTGAGGTAAAAACTAACTTTTCATGCCATGTATTTATAATGAAAATATATTAGATTAAATTAGTCTATGTAATAGAATATAAATTAAGAGATTATGATAAGATCAAAATTATGTAAAAACATACAAGATCTTTGAATGGGTTTGTTAATCATTGTCCATTGGGTAATTTTTAATCCCTTAACCTATAGTGTATCTAAAAATGTGTGTGGCCAAATTTTGGCTTACATATCTTTCATATTATATTATTAATTTTCTCTATGTTCTTAGTATGGTCTCCCTATAAAACCACCATGGATAAGTAGAATATATATAGGAGGTAGTGATTAGTCTTTTATCATCATATTATGAATACTAATCTTATTACATTATTGTGGAGGTTTCCTCCTCAAAGTGGCTTAGTCAAAATTATCATGTATTTTTATCTTTTTTAAATTTAATATTCTACTCTTAGTTTTTGATATATTATTCCATTATTGTGAAACATATAAGTAATTTCATTATAAATGGTATCAGAGAATCAATTTGGGAAAGTTATGTGGCATTAATTTTTAGAGTTAGTGCTATGGTAATCAACACAGATAAAGGATATAAAAACATAACTTTTGGTCTAAGAAGAATTTAATTTTTTTATAATGCAATATTATTCAAATTATTTTTTAATTTTGGAAAAAAATTCACACACCTTTTGTGAATTATTAGTCATTATATTCATTCCAGTGAGATGATCACAATAGTATAATCTATTGGTACACTTTTTTTGGTCCTGAACCCCTCCATCCTATGATTTTTCAATGGCCATTCCTAACACTCACAAATGTAATAAAGGTAAAGACAGTCTAAAAACTCATCACAAGGATGACATGGAATCTAGAATTTCATAACTATCAGTTTGAAGGCTATTCAGAAAAATCATTCAAATATACAAAGCATGGTAATGAAGGATGATCTCAATGCAATAAAAAGGGACATGGATTATATGAAAATTTAGTTCTCAACTGTGATTTTTTAGTTGAAAAATATTAGAGATTAACTTCTATAAAATAATCCTCCACCACTCCAATTGGGTTCTCTTAATCTGAATAATCATAAATACAATAATGGTTAAAAGTATATGCTTCCAAAAGTGAAAGTGCACAATTTTAATGGTAATGATACACTTAGATAAATAAAATATAAAATTTATTTGATCTAAATTAGACCCCATGTTCACAAAAGGTGATCATGACATCTCTATAACCATAACTTGAGTAGTTCATTTGGTATAGGTGGTTGTGTTCTCAAAATAAAAATAAGGGCACTCTTGTTACTTGGTTATTTTTTAATGAGTATTTGTAAATGAACTATTGTAACAACATATCAAAAAATACTTTATTTAGTTATCAAATTTGTAACAAACAAGAACTATTAAGGATTATATTCAAAAAATCAAAAATCTACCCTTATGCATGGATGAAATCAATGAGAATAACATGCTTGCCATGTTATTGGGGGATCCAGGACAACATCTATCTTGAGGTTCACATGTTTGATTAAAAAATTGTTTCTAAATCCATGCCATTCATGTGTTAGGCAGAGGAAAAATATTTGGTTAAAATAAGGGCTTTCACCCATGGTCATGAATGCAATTTCACAACACCATTCTTTACATAACATACATGATTGATCCCTCATCATATTATATACAAAAATGCTAAATTTTTTTTTTGGGTTGTCATAGAAAGTGGAATAAATGACATAAATGTGTCAAAAAGAAGTTTTTCTACATTTAATGATCTAATTAATATAAATAATATGATGAGGCCTCAAGAGAGGGTATGTAATAGTTAGAGGAAGAATTTGAATACTCTCAACCTACTATCTCTTGTCATGCCCTTCTAGGTATTAGTATCCATAAAAATATTAAGGTGGTGGCCTTCCATAATAAATATAAGGTGAGAGTGTTGATTAAATTATGAAGTACATATAATTTCATCATAAAAAAGTTGGCTACTTATTTAAATTATTTTATTTATCCAGCTCAATAATTTTAATTCATGATTGCAGATGGTGGCATAGTCAACTCTTATGAAAATAACATAGTATTAATATTACCATGGGGGACCACCTACTTAATTATCATATGTTTTCTATTAAAATGGGTGGGGATAACATTGTTTTGGGTGTATAGTGGCTCATGACTTTAGGAAAAATAGAGACTAATATCTAAGAATTGTTCATGTGATTTTATTTTGAAGGTAGGACATTTAAACTAAGAAGATTATGATAAAAATCTCCCCAATTGGTTAGTTCACATTATATGACAAATATTATTAAAAATGGGATTGAAGGATTTGTATCATGATTATTTTTCCATATAAATTTAGACAAAAAATATGTCTACAAATCCCAATTTACAAATGATTCTTGATGACCACCCAATAATTTTTTAGTGTAATGCCAAAAGGACTACCAACAAGTAGAGAATGTGATCATGACATAATATTGATTATAGGTAGTACACCACCAAAAATTAGCCCATGCATGCATCCATATGCCCAAAAAATTGAAATTGAAAACATGGTTTATGCGATGTTAGAGGCATGTATTATCCAACACATCCAATGTGAATATTCATCCCTAGTGGTCATGGTGTAGAAGGATGACAATTAGAGGATCATCCCTAATAACATATAACTCAACAAGTAAACTATAAAATATAATTTACCTATTATAGTAATTTATGTTTTCCTAGATGAATTACATAGTGTTGTTTATTTTACCAAATTAGATATCCATTATGGGTATCATCAAATTTGGATAAAAGATGAGGATATTATTAAAACAACTTTCAAAACTCATGAAGGCCATTATTAATTTGTGGTCATGCCTTTTGGTCTCACAAATTCACCATCTACATTTTAGATTTTGATGAATGCTATTTTAAAGCCTTTTTAAAGGAAGTTTGTGTTGGTGCTTGTTTATGACATCCTATTCTATAGTAAAACTTGGGAAGAAAATTTGAAGCACATGAAACATTTACTATTAGTTCTTGAAAAACATAAACTTTATCCCAAAAATTCTAAATGTGATTTTGAATTCCATGAGGTGGAGTAATTGGGTCATATTTTTTCACATGCAGTTAAAGTTAAACCTAATAATATCAAAGCTATGATGGAGTGGAAAGTGACAAAAGAACTTTAATGGATTTTTTGGGCTAACAATTTACTATCATAGATTTTTAAATTTTTATGATAGCATAACATATCCAATCCTATCTTTGTTTAATAAATATTCTTTCCATTGGACTAAACCAACTACTAAGGCATATGGGAAGATAAAATAGGTTATGCACACCACTCTAGTTTTGGTGACCCCTGATTTTTCAAAAACATTTGCTATTGAATGTGATGCATTAGGATATGGAATGGGGGTAGCACTCATGAAAGAAGTAAGAAAGATTACATTCAATATTTTTCAAATCAAAGGATAAAAAAATCTCAATCTAATCTATGAAAAATAGATGATGGTTATTCTTTATGTATTCAAGCAATTAAGACCTTATCTGATGGGTAGACACTTTATGTTAAAGATTGATCATGACAATATAAAATAATTTTTGGAACAATGATTATCATTAGAATAAAAACAAAAGTGGGCGATTAAATTTTTGGGATATTAATTTATAATAACCTATAATAAAGGAAAATATAATGTGGTAGTAAATGCACTTTCCAAGAGGGATGAATCAGTCAAGTTATTATTATGCACAATGACCATTTGGAAAATAGATTGGTTAGAAGAAACAATATTAGAATGGGAGAATCATATGGATCAACTAGTCCTGATTTATAATATTAATCATGGTTTAGGTGTTTCTAAAAAGTTTGAGTGGAAAGGGAACACATTATATTATAAATATAGTTTATACCTATGTAAGGATTATATCCTAAAAAAACAGATAATTTAGGACCTTCATACATCTCCAATAGGGAGACACTCAATTTTTTAAAGACATATCATTGAATCAAGCAAGATTTATTTTGGGAAGGACTCAAATGGGATTTATAATTTTTTTTTTTGCAAAATGCATGTTTTTTTAATAGGAAAAAAGAGAAACAATTAAGACACTAGGTATTTTACATATTTTATCCATCCCTAGTCAAAAGTGGGATGAGGTTTTCTTGGATTTCATTATATGGTTTCTGAGTTTTGAAGGCAAAAAATGTCATAATGATATTTATGGATAGGCTCACAAAATATGCTAATTTTTATCCTTATCACAGCCATTTTTAGCCTATATGGTAGTTGTTTATTTTATCAATATAATTCAAACTTTGCATGGTACTCCCAAAATCATTGTAAATGATTATAGTCCTATCTTCACTAGTAAATTTTTGACTGAGTTATTTTAAAGTTTTATAACTTAGGTGGATCATATATTGTCATATAATTCTCAATCTAAGGTGAAAACAAAGGTGGTGAGTAAATTCCTATAAGGGTATCTCTATTATTTTGTATCAGATAAACAAGAAAAATGGGTTCATTGGTTACATTACCATAATGGTGCTACAACACTTAATTCCATACCTCATCTAAAATGCATCCCTTTTTGGAACATTGTGGCTATCATCTCGAATCCATCACTTAATTTTTGAAGGTGGAACCTAAGGTTAGAGTGTTTTAGGAACATATTCAACACAAATAGGAGGTAATAACTAGTTTAAAGGAGAATTTAGCAAAGGCACATAATAGAATGAAGCATAAATTTGATCAACACCATAGTAAGACCCATTTTTATATTAGTGATTGGGTCTTTGTGAACTTTCATCTATATAATTAGATGTATTTGAAGTAATAGGAAAAGGATAACTAACTTTATCCTACATATTATGGCCCTTATCATATCCTGTAGAGAAATGGTAGTGTGGCATATAAGTTGGAGCTACCCCAATCCACTCACATACATCCTATATTTCATGTATCTTAACTAAATAAGGTCATTGGATAGATAGTTTATACCTATACTAAGTTACCCAAAATGGATGAAGAATCCAGAGTCATTATATAACCTAACGATATCTTTCACACACACATAAAAAGGCTAAAAACAAGAATATTAAATATTATTTGATCAAGTGTAAGATTTAGAATCATGAATATTCAACATGGGAGAATTAATCTTTCCAAAAACAACATCCAAATTTGATTCAATGCTAAATGAAATTTTGTTTTTAAGGTGAGGGGAATGTTATGCCCTTAACTTATAGTGCATCTAGGGATATGTGTGGCTGAATTTTGACTTACATACCTTTCATATTATCTTATTTAATTTATCTATGTTATTAATATGGATAACTTATGGAATAAACAAGGATAATTAGAGTATACATAGGAGGTATTGGTTAGTATTTTATCATTATATTTTGAATTATACTCTTATTTCATTATTATGGAGGACTCCCCCTCAAAGCACCTTAGTCATAACTATCAAGTATTTTTCTCTTTTATCAATTATTATTATGGATATGATTATTATTTTATTAATTGTAATATATATTATTCAATTATTGAGAAACATATAAGTAATGTTATTACATCTATGGAGTCTTGTAAAACATCACATACAATAGGACAATAAGAAAAATGATAGAAACAAGAAACACATGGGTAATGAAATTTGGATGTCAAAATTTCACTAAAATAATACGATATGGAAATGAGATATGTGGGGAGGATATGATATGTTTCATGGTGATATTGAGAAATGATAAATTGATACAAAATGTAAAGGACATAAATAACATGAAAATGGTGAAATATTCTAAAGTGGTTTGGGCAATGATGGTAAGGGGAAATGATAGGGTATTTAAAATCATGGACTCAAAGAAGCTTGTACAAATACACATACAAAGCTCAATGACATGTCACATTTGGTTTATTTCACTATATAAAATCAAAATAGAGGAATATAAAACTAATTAGACTAAAATTATAAAGGCTTACTCAATGAAATATGCCCCTTATATAATCCAAACCATTGATGTAGGATGCCATATACAGATAGATAGGGATAAAAAAATTTACAATTTTTTTCCATTTTCTTTCTTAGTAATAATAATAACACCATTGTATTTTCAATAGTAGTGTTCATTTCTCTTTATTTTGCGAATAGAGGAGAGGTAAAACTACCAATTGTGCCACAAGTGCTGCTAGTTTTTTGTAGTCTATTAGACTTGGGTTCAAATTGCTACAAGTATTTACATACTCTCCCAAAGTGATATATCAATCTGATGTATGTACACACACACACACACAAACACACACACACACACACACACACACACACACACACACACACACACACACACACACACACACACACACACACACACACACACACACACACACACACACACACACACACACACACACACACACACAAACACACACACACACACACACACACACACACACACACACACACACACACACACACACACACACACACACACACACACACACACACACACACACACACACACACACACACACACACACACACACACACACACGTACATACATCAGATTGATATATCACTTTGGGAGAGTATGTAAATACTTGTAGCAATTTGAACCCAAGTCTAATAGACTACAAAAAACTAGTGGGTTTTACAAGGATCATATAACCTAGTTCAACATAAGAAATATGGATATAATAAACAATAACAAAAAATATTACAAACAAACCTTCAACATTAAGGCTAAAAAACACCTACCATTAGCAAAAAATTCAAAAGGTAAGCCTAACATTAGTATCCCCTCAAGCCAAAACAAATGTATTAGTCAACTATCCCCTCTAAATAGATGGTATATTCCATTTCCTCCCTCATAGCTTGAACATGATAATCTATGGTATCATCCTTTTTCACCAGAGTCTTAATTTCATTCAATTTCTTCTTCCCCTTGTTTTTCTTACTTAGTCAGTCAAGATTATATTTTATGGTTATATTTTATTTGACCTCCACTTAGATCACCTTGGGTTTAGGAGTGAGATTATTGACTTTCTCAATCTCTTTGATTTTCTATAAATGAGCTTATAGTACCTTTATTCTATGATCAAATTGGGAAACCTCTTCCTTCAATTGAAAAAACTTATTATTTATCTTTGAAAGATTTTTAGCTTGGTTTGTGGACCCTATGTTCTAATCTTATAGCCTTATATAGAGATCCAAAAGATTCTTCTTGGTCTTTTTGAACTCATTAACTAATTCATTAATGAGGTTGATCTAGGATATCACAACTTTATCAATGTTTTACATTATGTTTGTGGAATTACCCTTAGTATAAGAGTTACTTATCGACTTAATCCATGACAGTAAATTTCCTCCTTCTCACTAACCAACTTCTCAACTTCCTCCTTGATTGGCTTAACCAAAGACTCTTTTTTTACTTTGTTAGGATCACTATTCAAGGTATTGAGTGAATCATTATTTTTAAATTGTCCAGACTCTTACCATTTTAATTGATATTCTTAGAAAATTGGGCCAATGTTTCTTCCTCAATATCAACCCTCTCCTTAGATATTTTAATTAAAATAACTGATGGGCCTACCTCATCCTCCATCTTATCCTTCTTACCACTATTTTAAACAATAGGTCAATTTTCTACAAAACCAACTAGACTATCAAGAAGAGAAGAGCTTGATGGATCCAATAGTCACTTTTTTGACTGATAGTCAAGAATTATATTTTCCAAGGACATTAAAAGGTAAAATAGGAGGCTAATCTTCATATTATGCATAAAATGGTTTATTAAAATAAAGTTATGAGAATATATCACCTTATTTTTACCTTTGAGAGTAAATTATTTCATTAACTAAAGGCACACTTCAACCCATGGAGGAGGTAGAGATGTACATAGGAATCCATCCACTAACTCATGAATTATTTCCTTCACCATGAAGAAACTATAAAAAAAATTTATTACTACATCTATCTTTAAACACTGTCAATCCCTCCATATACATGCATGTGACCATCAATCTATTCTCTTCAAACACATCTAATATAATTCCCCTCATCTTTTCCACCCTCTCATTCCATGTTTTGGTGAAGTCTAGTGTCAAGCTTAGATCAAAACCTTGAATCTTTTAGATGTGAGGAGTCAAGCCTCCAATTTTGGGTATGTTCCATATCATATTATTATCATTTAGACTATAAAAATAAATAGGCTCAATATAAATATTCTCTCCCCCCATTATTCCAACTTTAGTGACTTCCTTCCTACAGTGTTCATCTATCTTCTCAACATAACATCCTAACAAACCTAAGATACTACATCAATTAACTGCCACATACTTTGGATTAATGGGAGTAAAGGGGTAATCATGAATATATAGATCCATCTCAAATACACTTATGTAATTATTGGACTTCACCTCAAGCAAGATTATGAATTTGATCCCTTTAGGGCTTCTCTTAATCATAAGCTTAGAATCCCCCTCCACCTAATGATTAAGAAGAGAATAGAAAGGTAAAGAGTATTTAATTCATCCCCCTCTAATTAACTAGGTTGGTTCACTTCCTCATTTTGTAAATTAATGAAGTGAGTTGGTAAACTAGAAGCCATCGTTTAAGTATATAAATTTTGCTCACCACTCCTCTATTGGATATCCAATTGAAAAAACCATTTCCTTCTCTACAGGTATGAACTATGTTCCACTATTAAAAATTAGACAATATTTTTGGCTTCCATTATCATATTCATAATGGTGAAAATAGAAGTGTAAATTACCTTAATCTAATTTATAATGTTAAATAAGTCCCCTTCTATAATTAAAGACTTTAAATTCATGTCCTTAGATACTTATATACCCCATAAGGAAGTCCTTGCTTCAAAAACATGATTCATTTGGTGACCCATTAGACATACATAGGTTATAACCAACCCAACCCTTTATTATTTAATTACCCCTCCTCCTCCCCCTCTTACTTCCCTTTAATTCCCTTTTTTTGCACCAATAAAGTTCAATTTGAATGACCCCTCATTTGGATTTTTCCATTTGACATGCTTTCTATCAATCTTATTTTTTCCTCCATCCTTTTCAAATTGACCTCTAAATTATAGTTATGGATGATGGCCTTCTCAAAATCTAATTTTGACTATTGATCTATATTTTTGGTGGTATTCCAATTCTACTTGATAGCTTCTATGATCCTCTAGCCCAAATTGGCTGGGTTTTGTTTCTTGTTTTGAAAATTTCAAACATTTATTTATTTCCAAAATACCAAGAGGATGTGTGTAAGAGTCAACTTATAATTTTTTTTGAGCCACAAAGAGTATCGTGGCAAACCCCATTCGGTAATAAGGTTGAGAAATGAGATGGGTCTTACCATAACTAAATTATATAAGGAAAGATAAGGTATAAAATTTTTCCTACAAATTTGCATTCAAGTAAAATATTTTGGATAAACTACACCTATATTTCACACATAACACACATATTTAGAATGATCATATCCCTCTTTATGATATTTTTAATAATGAGAATCTTGTTTTGTGTAGCCAACTAGAAGAAAAGGTTGAATTTAGTAATGAGATCCTTTAACTACATGTATCTCCATGAGAAACCATATTTTTTAGGCCCTAAACCCACTAATTACCTTGATTTGATTAAGTAGTCTCCATGGTTCTCAATATTCCAAATGATCTCATCCTCTTTTATAACTTGATACATATATGTACTCCTTAGCTTTTAATTCAAAGCCATGAGTTGATGAAGGATTTCTAACTATACAGTGTCTAGAGACAATGTTTTATAAGAAGCCCTCACTTCATTGTTGACCCAATAATCCTTAAATTTATCCCCTATAATTCTATTTAACTAATCTAACCATAGTCCAAGGGTATTTATATCATAATGGATAATTAGATAGCCACATATCCTCCCAAAATGAGGTTTTATTACCATTTCCAATATTCCATTTTTAACCTTTGTAGAGTACCTTTATAATCTTAATAATATAATATAATATAATATTATATAATATTACATACATACGTACATACATACATACATACATACATACTTACATACATACACACACATGTATGTATCTTAGGTGTTTGAAGAGCACACAAATGTTGATTTGTTCCTTGTTAGTCAAAATGATAAAAATCCATGCATAATAATACATTATAACTAAAAATTATTGCCTAAGAACTATGGGGAGTATAACATAATGAAAAAGATCACAAATAGAGATAAAAACAACACAATTATTTTACATCCTTTATCATATTTAATGTCCACTTGTTGGCATAAGGATGTTCATGATCGGTCTATGACATTAGAGACTCTTATCAATGATTATCCATGGTGGTAGCACTTATCCAATGGTCACTTGTGGCCTTGATTTGCTATTGGCTTGGCTTGGTGTGAATCTTGACATAAAATGGGAATTATAACACTATTCTTAATGGATTTTTGAAGGCATTATTATAGAATAACCTTACAGATAAAATCTTGTTGTCATATGCTGTGGGAACTTGTATTTATATCTCTAAGAACTAACTCTAACCATAGGGAGGTTAGGTTAAATCCTAACTATGGTTGAGTCTAAATTAACCTAGGTTGAGTTTGGCTAAACTTAGGTTGGATCAAAACATTCATGAACTATTGACACCTTAGTTTCAATTATTTATGAGGCATGACAACTCACTCTAGATATTTATGAGGTTATGACTCACCTTTTTGGAATATTTAATAAATAATAAATCACTTTATTAACTTTTTTGACATTTTAATTCATATTTGGATAAAAATTATTTTTTTGATAAATGAAATTCACTAATTTGATTTGTAATTTTTACTTAAGAAAATAAATTAAGATTTGCAATGTAATTAGTATTTCTTAATGCTTTATGGATTTTTGTAATTATTTTTAATTTTATTAATTTAATAGTTCAATAGGCTAAGAGTGTCAAATTACTAGGTCGTAATTTGATTAGGGTTAAAATTAAACTAGGTTATTGGTGCATATAGGGTAATACCCAAAATAAGCAAGCCTCACCATGTTTTTGAGAAATTAAATCCCTTATGATGATGAATTTAGTAATTTAGGTGATTTATAGGCTTAAATTACATTATGTAATAGATATTAAATTGAATCCTAATTTAGGCATGAAAGTGTCCAAAATTGAGTGTCTATAGTTTGACCCTATTTAAGAAGGCATTGTGAGACACATGCCTTTTAATGTCTTTTAAAAGAATGAAAAAGTCATTAATCCAAATGGTTCATGCCCCAAAGGGTAGATGATTATTCCTTGGTTCCCCTTCAAGGGAGTGAGCATCAAAATAAAGTGGTTGAACATTCCCTCAAAATGAAGAAGATGACATGATCTAGTGGCAATAGGGATGAAATTACTGAATTTCCCAAAGGTGGTTATAAATAGTAATGGTGATAGATTTATTAATTTTCCCAAATATTAATGGTGATATATTTATTGATTTTCCCAAAGGTAATTATAATCATTAACGAAGGGTGTGAAACTAGTTTGACCAAAGGCCATTATAAGTAGTGAAACATGGATTTCATCTAGTAGGGTGGCGAGACTAACACTAATTTTACCAAAGGTGCTTATAATTAGTAATAGAACATGAAACACTAATTTTTCCCAAAGTTTGTTAGAATTAGTGATGTAGGTATTTGCCTTTACAGGGTAGGGGGAGTGGGAAAAATAATGATTTTCCTAAAAAGCAGTTATAATAATTAAATTAGTTGAAAAAGAATGATTTGGTAAAAGGTGATTATAATATTTTGCACATTTAAATCACATGATTTAAAACAATTTTATCCTAAAAATGTATAATACATCATTTATCAAAAAATAATTTGTTGTACTAGGGAAAATTAACAAGGATAACTTATGTGAAAAATCTATAAAATGGATTTACAATGAGCTAGCAAAGGATAACAACACATTTCCAGCCTAACATGAGTTTGAATATGTATCTTTGAATAAAAATTGGGTATAGGTAGAAAAATAATGTTGTTAAAGGAGTTTAAAAAATACCCAAAAAGATGGTCCGGTTATAATACAATCAAAAAATAAGGCACACAGGATAAAATGATGTACAAAATAGATAATGAATGTGAAAAATACACTTTTTGGAGTACCCAGAATGAACTATAGGCCCTAGGGGTAAAAATTAATTTTTTTGGATATATATTCATGCATGGGGTGAAAAATAATTTATTTTCACCTTGGCTAATTGAATTTTTTAAGCTTTAGTTTCCTATGTAGTGAGCTGATAAAAATGGCCCACAGAGTAGCTATATGTCATGTTTTAGATCGCATGAGAGAGTACATCTGGCCACCCCACAATGGACCATCAGTGAGTAACATAAAAATCATCATTAATGCTTAATTTTTTGCATTTATTAATTTTATTAGGTCACAAAATAGTGAAGTCACTATTTGTATTTTAGGCTAAATGATAGTTTCGCTAAGGAAAATGGTGACTTAAAACAAAGTCATCATTCCTAGAAATAGTGAAATCACCAAAACAAGGTGGAAATCACCAAAATGGTGATTATTGTGGCCAACATGTCCCCTTTTCTATGAAATTAGGGACCCCTTCAAAATTTAATGAACAAGAGATTTAGATTTCTCCTTTTTGTTTTCATCGATGATGCCCACTCAAAACTTCAGAATATACATCATCTTGATTTTATTTAAGTAGTAATAGACCTTATTTTAACTTTTCTAAAAATAACTAAGTAGTGTCTATATATTTTAACATATGATGGAACTAAAATTATTGGTTGATTTTCATAAGGAGATGTTCTCAGAGTCTAGTTCCCTTCCCAAAGTAATAAACCCATTATCCTCCATAGCAAATCAAGTTCTTCATGTCTGACAGGTAAGTTTTAATGAATCATTTTCTTTCTATCTTTATTACTTCATCATTTTTTGAATCTCATAGAGCTTATCCCAATGGGGAGTCACTAGGCCATTCAGATTTAGAAAGGCCAATCCCCTAGACCTACTAAACATGTCAGAGCCTAGGAGAGCCCAACCCAAGCTAGATTACCACATCATTTGAAGTTAGAGTGACCAATCCCATAGACCTGTTAGAGATGTTAGAGCCTGAGAGATCCCAACCTAATGTGAGATTACCATGTCATTCAAAGTCAAAGCACCCAGTCTCTTGGGTGTGTTAGAGATGTCAGAGTCTGGGAGAACCTAGCCCAATGGGAAGAACCCAACCCACTTAAAACATCAAAATATACATTGCCTTAATTTTCATATCTCAAAATGAAGTACATGTGGTTAACCAAGGCTAATTAGGGTGTACCACATGTCCTTGGGTGATGAATTACCTAGTATATGGGAACTATATGGAGTATAGATCATGCTTAGGTGTTGACCATTATCGGAGGACTAATAGATAGATGACATGTGTCAAAAATCAAGAGTTGGATGAGGGGATTTTAAGAGATGTGACTACATGACAAACACGTGTTGGGAATTAATAAAATGGGAATATAAACATGATTGGATAGATTTGAAAGAAAACCCATTGTTATTTTTGATTGGTGGTGGAGGATCATGGGATCCAAATTCAATTATAGATTTAGAAATAAAGGGAGAAAATCTAGCCACCAACCCAATTTCAAATTCACAATAAGTGAGCTTCCAAATGCCATTAATGTAAGGAGATGTGTGCATACACTTATAAATCCCAAAAGAATCCCATTAATGGGTACCATTGTTACCTTCAAAGAAATATCAAACATATTAATTTCAAATTTACATATAACCCCTATATCCTACACCTCTGACACCCAAAGCTTCCTAATTTCCCATCTATCCTACTCCAATGTCTGCCACATCCTAAAACTTGAAGGCAAATAATGAGTACCAAGACATCACTTTCCCTACATGTTTAACTAAGTACAAACACTACAATGATATATTCAAAATAATTTAGCAAGTCCCTAGGGATTCTGTAGATGCTAATGACAAGTTAGATGAATATGAGGATGCCCTTCAATCCTATAAAAGGTACAAATTTCATAGAGTCACGATGAAACCAAAGGTGTTTCCTTGTGCTGACCTATTGGGTGATAAATTCCATAAGGATATCCATGTGTAGGATGTTATTAATGATTAGGTATGTTCACCCACCTCTCAACCTAACATTACTAATATATCTAAGCATGCCTTTAAAGTGTATTATTCCCTCCTAGACTTCTCATTCTCATATGATATAATGGTAATGTTGGTCTAGATGAACAACCACCAGATCTATGATGTCCTCCATGAATAGCCTAGGAACCTTGACTCTAGATGGATCAACAAGAAAATATCAATGTCTACATAGTCTACACCTTTCTAGAGGAGGTCCAAGTAGGCATAATCTTACTTAATTGGCTATTTGAGGACTTGGATTGAAAGCATGTCAATGAGATATGGGTTCCTCTACTACACACAATCTTGAATCATTCTAACATCCCAAAAATTAGAGGCCTATTCAAATTCAAGTTGGTACATACCATTGCAAATGATCAAAATGGAGGCAACTTATACATGATGATCCACCTGCTCGATGCTATCTATGGGATGCTCTCATTCAATCTATTTCCCTTTCCTATATGGATTCCCAATGGCCAAAATATCCATATGGTTCTATTCAATATCTATGGCCATAATTTCCACTAGCATGTTTGAGACATCTATGACAACTTATAATTTGTGGTGTATTAGGTGGTCAATGAAGCTCCCATGCCCCATCTCTCAAAGATAATATGATACTCCATCACAACCATTGGGGACTACTAGCTATATAAATATGAGATAGTGATCTGAGTTGTTGGCTTCCTTTAAGACCCCTTATGCCTACCATATTATATGCTTGATCACTTAGCAAAGTAGTAGATCACCTATTAGCTAGTGAATGACATCTTTAGCTTCTATGTACAATATCATTAGATGGCATGTCCTTATCTCCCAATCACCATATCGGGATACATATATAGAAACTTCCCCTCTATACAAAATATAGTGACTGGGTGAGACTCATTCGTCCTCATAAAATGCAAGATTCAGTAGTGGGACCCTTAAGGGGTGATTCAGGTGCACTTGGTGTAGTATTCAACTCAGCTCAACATCAACTATAGCCATCAAGCCAAAGATGATGATGAGATCTATCTAAATGGTACTAATGATTAGGAGGTATTATCTTAGATAAAAGCTAAGAGGAATAATAAATGGAATAAGGCTCAAGAAGTTCCATTGGTAACCCCTCTAACTCTTACTTGGTCTATAGAGGACCTAACTCCAATAGCTCCAACATCTCTTAAAGAATATTGTATGGTATTTCATTACCTTCTCCTTCTCGATATCCAACCCCAACTCCCACTCCACTTAATCTAGTGGCATTGGATCCTTAAGATATACCTCTATCTCCTCTATTTTATCCATGTGCTCAACATCTACCTCTCCTAGCTCCTTTAGACCCATCTTTACCTCCTCTAGTAACACTAATGACCACATCCCAACAAAGCTAAGCCTGGACTACATGATGCTAGGTTACCCAAGCATATCCTACTCATCCATTAGTGTTGTAATTTATAAGGTTTGATAATTTGGAATGTAAAGAGTGAGACCCAGATGAGTCACCCAAAAAGAACCCATTTATCTTCCCCTACTTACTCCTATATCTCCTCCCATTTTTGTTACACCCCTTTCTCCCACCACATTATAACTCCATATTCTAGTGTCCACTAGTTTGCCTCCATCTCCCCATATGTTTTACATTATTTAAAATCCACCTTTCACCTAAGTAACCTTTATATCAGTCCTTTTGAGTGTCCTCACTTCCTAATTCCCTTCCTTTCCACCTATCTCACAACTTGGAGTCCTTCTGATGCCTCCCTTGGGCATGCCCTCAACAACATGTGTGACTACAACCTTGGGATCTTGCCACCTCTAGTAAGGATCCTCCTAGTCCCTACTCTATTTATTTTGGTGCTCCCCTTCTTGTATCCAAGTTCTCTAATATCATCCCCTATAGTCCCTACCATCATATATGTACTATCCACCACAATACCTAGAGCTAACTTGAGAAAGAGTTTGAAGAAGAAACAAAAGGTGACCCATCCTTCAGATCTAACCTAAAGGCCTCTATTTACAACTCTACCTCCTTCTTAGGTCATAGTGGCTCCTCTATCCCTAGTATCAGCAACCCAATTATTGGCTCTTTGGGCCCCTCCCACCCTTACTAAAGGACCCACTATCTTTACCTTCAACCAACCTATCTCATCCCTATTATTCCATTACCCTTTCCCAAGTGAAATCTTGCCTTAGGTGAACCTCAACCATGAATAATGGTGAGCTCAAATATTCCCATACACCTTCCTTTTTATTCTCCCTCCCTTTCCCCCATGCCCCCTTTACCTCAACTCCTTTTTTCTTTCATTCCTTCCACTTCCTCCATCTCCCCTCCACCTCATCCTCTACCCTTCATTACCATCTTAAACACACATATTATACCCCAAACAGCCTAAGGGATGGTCCTTGGATCACATACACCATAGATGGATGTCCAAGGTAACCTAGATGTGTAGTGGAGTTTTGATAGAGCCTCTAGGAGCATGAAGAGGATGCTCAATAAAAATTTCATCCAAGAGGGGAAACCATTGATATGGTAGACCCATCAAGATTTATTTTCCCTCACCAAGGTGTGGACTAATAATGAGGAAGATAATATGGACAAGGACCTACTATCTATCCTCTAAGATACCCATGACATGTCTGGTAAACTCCTTGAGGACATACAAAGCCAAGTCAAGACTCTTGAGGCCCCAGTAAAAATTATGTTCCCGATTGGACTAATCAGGTAGGTCAAGGATGCCCTCCTACTACTTTTATCAACCTTAGTAAATCAGTTAGGACTTGGGACAAGAATAATGTAATTATATAATGTATATAGGCCTACCTTGGGAGGATCATAGAAATCAATGGGAAATGTCAAAAATTGTAGGTAGTAGTCAACAAAGGGATGTTACCAAAGCTCATATTGATTCCATCCTTAGATTTGGGGTTGTATCTCACTTATGTTGGGAAAATGAGAGTGGTGATGGAGGAATGCTTAGCCTTAGACCACACTATAATAAAAACCCTTAGAAGAAAGTGAGAATAATATATTGACCTACTTTTGGGAGGGCAATATCTCTATGCTTTTCGACCCAAATGGAAATATACTCAACCAAGGGGAATTCAGAGTCCACCTAGGTAAATTAAACCAAGTTATGAGGGATAAAGTGGCTAAGGAAAATTAGGATATATATTGGGAGGTGTTATACCTATCGACTCAATCCAACATAAACATCAACCAAGTCTCAAGAGTCAAGGCCTCGATGGAAGTAACTTTATATATTTTTTGAAGATTGGTAACTTTGGTAGACGTGATATTTAGGGATCCTTTAATGAACTTGGCCAAGTGAGATAAGGAGTTAGACCTCATGATAGATATGCTAGAATTTAAAAGTGCCTAGTCAAATTAGTTGGGATCCTACCTCTCTCAACCACCTTCATGTGTTTAAAATTTGTCCCCTATAGATTTTTATGGGTTTGTTGGGATTTATTTTGTTTCACTTTTTAAAATATAGTTGTAACTTCAATGAGTGGATATCATGTCCTAGGATGAGATCCTCATTCTTTTCATAGGTGATCCCTAATCCTCATCTATTTTAGCCATTGTTACTCTTTTAAATGAATACAATCTATGCTTTTTCAAAAGGTTCTTTCTATGTTCAATTTTATTTTCATCTTCATTTTTAAATGATCAATAGTGTTATGTTAATTGGATTAACACTTTTTCACTTTATGTAAGTCATGATTATGATGTATGTATATATTATATCCTTTGTGTGAGTTCTTTCATTTCTCCTTTGGTAAGTGTTGATCATTTGTGTGCTTAGATAAAAAATTTCATATGGGGTTTATGTGTTTTCTAAAATAAACCATTATTACTAATATTTAGTAAGAATTCACATTAAAGGCATAATATTAGTTCCCTAAGACTCTTCCCATTGTATGTTATTTGAGGTAAAACTTTAGTGAAACCTAGTCTACAGTGGCATAATTAAGGTAGAGTCACTTAGTTCAATGACCATGGCATTGATCTCATTTTATACTTGGAGGCATGATTTTATTCCTTACCTTTCCCTATCTTTTGTGTTTATTTAGTGGTCTTGAAGTGTCCCTTTTTCCCTTGTGTTTATAAATAATAAGACCAACACTCAAAGTATCATAGTTGTATTTAAAATATGTGACGCATAGTGTATTGAAATTCTAGTGGTAATAGTACATCTCTTGGAGACTGTTCATGCAGACTCCATTTGTAAAGTGCAATACCCACATTTGTGCCTTGGGATAATCCCAAACCATTCCTCAAATAGAGGAAAAAATTTCATAGTGTATCCACCTTCCTCTTTTCAAGGAATGCCCAATCTCATGGATGTCTCATACTAAGGAGAAGATTAAAATAAACAATAACTGGTGCTAGAAGGAGGTCCTACTTTATGCTTGTTTTAATCAACTTATTTAATAAAAATGATAAGTTATGTTTGTTGGTAATAATGTGTTAACTATTGTTTGATTATACAAAATCAAGGATATTAGTTCACATATGACTAAGGCTAGGTCCTGTTGAGGTAGATTGATAATTCTACTTTGTTTTCCATAGAAAAGTTAGGTCTAATCAACCCAAACCTATAGTGATTCCTATCAACCCATATTAAAAACCTATCCCAAACATGTAACCCAACATGAATTGGTTAGTTTGCTTAGTTATCAACATCTTAGGAGTCTTTTATGACCTACCTATGAACCATGAGAGGTATCTTCCTCATTTCACCCTTGGTATATGACAAATCACAAAAGAACACATAACCTCCTCTAAGACCACCTTGAGACTCTTGAATGTAAAACATGAGGATGTCGCATGCAAGTTGTTCCCTTTTAATATAATTGAATGTTCATATTATTAGTTATTAGACCTTCTTGAATAATCTATACCAATTTGGACCACTTTAGCTCTACTTTCCTTTCCTAATTTATCTAAATGATAAACCCTAGTGTCTTATTCTATCAGTTCACTTGTATGAAGAGGGAACCTAATGAGCCCATTAGAAATTTAAATTATAGGTTCCAAAATATGTATATTTATGTAACTTCACTTTACTAACCCATTCCTTAATTGACACTTGAAATGTACAAGAATTACTAGGACCCTTGGATGACCATGTTCTTGAGAAGAGATGCAACTATAATATACCTATCCTTAGAATATATAGGAGACATCAAAGTGCATAGACAACTAAATCCTTAGGGATATACCATGACCCATAGACTCGACATGTTACCATAAATTCATTCATTGAACTTATTACCTAGCATTAACCAAAATACACCTATGCCCTAGCAGTTCCCTATGATGCATCATCTCCCATTAGGTCATCCCAATTCAAACCAACCAATAATTTCCTATACCTAGGGGAATTATATCTGATTCCATAGAATCAATATCAAGTGATTTTATTTGTGGATAATAATGCCCAAACCATGCCTCAAGAGTCTAATAAAAATGAACTAGATGTCATTTTTTGAATGGTGCAAAATCTCAACAATGACTTCCTAGGGTTGTAGAGATAAATGAGTAACTCTAACACACAAATATCTAATAATAAATTCATGTATCAAAGGATAAATAAGATCTCAAACCACCATCATAACCCCCTTAAACCTTCACCTAATAGGCTCCCTGAGATGAATATCTTTGAAATAGCCTTACCAAACTAGTGCTGAGTGTACAACACAGTAACACATGGAGAAATAGATTGGTTAGAGTTCAATTATACTTTTGATATATTCTAAAAGGAAATGGAAGAATATGAGGTAGTTCCCAATCATCTAGAATCCTCCAACTTGAGTAAATACCCTAATACTATCATGGTATTGAAAACCTTAGATTTACCAAGCCAAGAAGAAAATGAGCCAAAGGAAGGTATTAGTGAGGTGCAGGTATTTCATAAATATAAAGGAGAAATGACACCCTTAAGAGTAGGAAAAAATAATATCGCCTTACTACCTCAACCCCACTAAATAATGGTGCAACCCCACCAGACCAAAATGCTATGAATGATCTTCCACCTCTAAGACATTAATAGCTAAGACACATGTGGAAACCCCACTAGTCCAAATCAAAGGGTGTTATAACATAGTGGAGGATATGAAGAAAATAAAGGATAAAATTACCCTTCATGAACTTTTCCAAATCATAAATCAAAGGGTCCTTTTGTTAAAATCTTTGATTCAAAAGCTAAACCCACCAACCCAACCAAAACCAAGAGAAATGCACACCAATATGCTTACCCATAAGATTAATATGGAATTTCCTCTATTCCTTTTGATCATCAAGTTATTTGTAAAGAATTTACATAACTACTTAGTATATTATAGATCCTCAACCAATGTGATGTCGATAGGTGTATGCAAGAAACTCAGTATAGTCCCCATAAAATCAAACAAAGTAGTGATCTAGTTGGAAAAATTGAAGGTGAAAATAATATGTGAGTTGTTAAACATCCACCTATAATTGGAATCTAAACCTAATATATTTAAGAATTTATAGACATTCAAGTGGTTGACATCCTAGAAGCCTATGGTATGCTCCTTAATAGAGATTGGTCTAAATCCTTAAATAAATAAATGGCCATAGATTTCTCACATATGTGGTTTCTATGGATAAGATTAGCCAACCAAATATGAGTGGATATGGAACCATGTATGAAACACATGATCATCAAATACATTTCTATTAATGAGAATATAAACCTATCTTCCTCAAACCTAAACATCCACACACTAAGCACCGAGTCTCTAAAAAATAGACCAATCATAGCCCAAGTCTATTTGGCCTATGGTCCCTTTATGTAGATGGACCTCACTCTAAATAAGGTAGTGAAGCTAGTGTTTTAATTGTAGATCCCTTAGGGAGAAAACATCTAGTATCTTATAATCTATAGTTCACTTGTATGAATAACTTGATCTAATACAAAGCTCTCATCTTGGGATTATAATTTACATTTAGACATGAGGCAAATGAGCTAAGAATATTCAATGATTTTGAACTAGAGTCAACTAGATAAAAATTGAGTTTTAATGTAAATTATCATACCTAAGAAGTTATAAACATAGAGCTTGGGATGTAATTAAATTATTCAATGCATTCAATATTACCCCTATCCCTAGGAGGAAAACTAGGTAATATACTCACTAGATTTGACTACGATGAACTTAACCCCTTTAGATTACACTACGATATAAGAATTCTATGTGGAATTCATCCCTATCCTTTTGTCCTAGATAATGGGACAAAATTTTAGGTCTTTGAATATGACCATCAAATTATCTAATTCATTGCCAATAAGGGGATATTTAAGGCCCAAATCATAGATGAAAAGGATAGAGGTAACCCTAAGACTTAGTTGGATTAGGATGGGATCCTAAAAATTCATGGGAAATATATCCTTAGGGGAATGATTTCACTTGAAAGATCATTTTATGCATTAGACCTAACTTTCTAGGATAAAAGGCCTAAGTTTGTAGACTAAAGTGTTGAATCATTAATCTTAGCCTTATAGAGAACCCTTATATAGTTAATGTGGGTTTGAATTAGATAGACCCAAAATTAGAATAGTTATATAAATTATTACTAAGGCATAAGGGTCTAATTAATTAGGCCTATAGAGACCTTAAGGTCTTCAACTAGAGAGTAATTAATCACATCATCCCTTTAAAACCTAACTAAAGACCCTTCAAATAAAGGCAGAGGCTAGTTAACCCAATCTTAGAGACATTGATTCAAAAATAGGTTCATAAATTACTCTCTACATAGATAATTTTCCCATTCCACCACTCTATCTATGTGGCTAACCTAGTCCCAGTGCGAAAGTAGAAAGGTGAAATCCACCTTTGTGTGGACTTCTAGAATTTGAATTGGGTTGTAGATAAATATAATTACCTATTATCCTCACTAGATGAGGTAATCCAAATGGTGAGTAGGTCCCAAATGATTTCCTTCTTTGATGGTTTCTCAAGCTATAACTAGGCCTTAGTCAATCTAGGGGACATAACTAATTTTATTTTCATTACTAAGTGGGGCACGTTTTCTTAAAAAAATATGCCTTTTGGGTTAATCAATGCTAATGAAACCTTTAAAAGGGAAATATACTTTGCCTTTGAGGGCCTGGTAGGTAAATTCATAATAATATATATGGATGACCTAACCATGTTCTCTAAATATAGGCTAGATCATGTACACCACCTAGAGAGAGTATTTTAAAGATACAGAAGGTATTGCATCTCCTTAAACCCAAATAAGAGTGTGTTTGGTATCACCAAAGGTAAGATTCTTCATCACATTGTCATGAAGGTAGGTATTTTTATCAACCCTGAAAGGGTAGACATAATTTCTAAACAACCTTTACCAAATAGAAAGAAAGAACTAAAATATTTCTTTATGAAAATCAACTTTGTGTGTTATTTTATTTTTGGATTTATTGAGATAGTGAATCCCTTAAATGCAATGTTGAAACATGATACTAAAGTGGAGTGGCAAGTAGAATTGAGGAAAAAATTATAGGATACAATAGTCACTATCATTTAAGCTCAGGTCCTTATCATCCTAGACTATATTTAAGACTTCTATGTTTACCCTTTCACTTCAAAACACACCATTTCCATCTACCTCGCCCATAATATAGAAGGAGAAGAACACTTGGTGGGTTTTATGAGCACTAATCTTAAAGATGATGAAATTTGATATTCTACCCTAGACAAACATGCCTATGACCTAGTTAAGGTAGTGAATAAATTTAGGTATTACATCCTCTGAAATAGATTACATGCCATTGTCTCAAACCCAACTATAAATTAATTTCTAGGGTAGAATGAACTAGGTAAGAGGAGAGACTGATGGATGAAAAAATGATAAGAGTATGACTTAGAAATTAAGATGGCCAAGATGGTTAGGAGATAAGGCCTCACCCAACTAAAAAAAAAGATATAATCAAGAATCACATTACACTAGGTGGACCAATAAATGGTGCATCGCTTAGATGGGTATGGCCCAATTATACACTTTCTACTTTATGAAAATGCACCCTTGGGAATCAGCCATATGCATAAAAGAAACCTTTAATTAAAATACATATATTATATACTAAATAAATGAGTTTTTTTAGAATATATAATGAAGAAATATACCTCTAATGTGTATAAGAGGAAGAGGTCAAGGATATAATGGAAAGCTTCCATGAAAATTTGGGAACTATCCATACCATGACCAATGCCATGGCTCAAAAGGTTCTCTGGGTAGGTTATTTTTGGCCCACACTATTCAAAGATGTTCACACTCATGTTAATTTTTTTCACCAATTTCAAACCTTTATTAAAATAAAAACACATGCATTAATTCCACTACAACCTTTTATGGAGTCTATGACATTCACACAATGGGGGATAAATTTCATGAGAGTAATTAACCATAATTCATCAACCAATCATACATTCATCCTCATGAAAATGGACTATGGTACTAGATGGCCTAAGGTAGTTATGACCAAAAGGAGAACTATTGACAAAGTCATCAAGTTCCTAGAGACTGCTATAATCACCCATTTTGGGGTCCCCATTTCTTTAGTATGTGATAATGGCCCCACCTTTCAATTTGTGGAATTCATAGAGTGGATCTATGATAATAGAATCATACTCAAGTTTTCCTCTGATCACTACCATAAAGGGAATGGATTGGTAGAATTTTCCAACAAAAACTTGATCGATTCCATTAAGAAATCAACTGGTGAGAAGCCCTAGGAATGGTACTCATTGATAAAATTTTCCTCATGGACATACCACACTAGGTATAAAAAAGACCTTAAAATCTCTCCTTTCCTTCTCATCTATAGATTGAAGCTAATAATGTCCATCACTCTCAAAATGCTTACATATAATTTCATGCAACAATTCATGAAATTGGATGATAAAGTGAATTCCAGACTCCTAGACTTGATATATTTGGAGGAAGCCTAGGATGGATCTTTTCTTAGCTTTAGCAAGCATCAAGACATAGTCAATAGGTGGTTTGACAAGAGAGTAAAGGTTAAAACCTTCATAATCTTAGACCTAGTCCTGATGTGGGATAAGGCCCATGATAAGAAAGGCCAGTGTTTGAAATTTTATCCAATCTAGATTGACCCATACCAAATTTCTAAAATACTAGGCCAAAATTCCCTTTATCTTAAGGACCTTGAGGTGAATAACTTACCAATTCTAGTAAACAGATAGTTCCTAAAGCATTATTTCTCAATTGTCCACTCCAAAATGTTTTATGATTAAGAGGTGATAATGTATATATTAAATAGATTTTCTTTATTTGTGTGTTTATTTTTTGTTGTGTGTTTGTTTCTATTATGTGCTTTTATTTGTGTTATCTTTTGCCCCTATGGCCCCTTCTTTGTTTTGCATTATTCTTTTGATGCTTGGCATTTTTTTAGTAATTGCTTCAAGTGATGGATGAAGCCTGAGATGATTGTTGAGACAAAAGAAATCCCAAGTCAAAACCTTGAATCTAAGAGATTATAGAAATATAAAAGGGAACTCTTAACATCCCATATCTGGTAAGTGGGTGGATTTTATAACAATCTACACCTAGGATGGACACTAATTTTCACTTAAAATAATTTCTCTAGAATATATTAGATCATTCAAGTTGATTAAGAATTGGATAGCTATTCAGAACATGCCCTTATCCATTCAACCTAGGCTTGGTCCCAAACCCTCAATGGATAAGATTAAATAAGTATTGATTTCTTCTAGGAAAACTTGGAAAAGAATAAATAAAACATGAAGAATATAAATTTTGAGTTTACCTCAAAAAAGCTTTATAAGAAATCTCCATCATAGGATTTTTGGCCTAGATAGTAGTGGATCAAGGCCATGAATAGGACTAAAGGCATATTCATTAGGGATATAGATGCCCATCTTGTAGTAGAATAATGCTTAGTCATGCCCCAAGCCATCAATCCAATAATGCCCTAGATAAAATATGGTAACCATTCTAGCTTTGACTGCTCGAAGGTAATCTAAGAGTGAATCAAAATGAAAATCAATTTTCACACATACTAGTGGCCATCTATGAGTGGAAGCTTAGTATGTCACTTGATATTATGAGATTTTAGTGCCTCATATTTTCTATGGATGATAAAGTACCCCCATACAGTCTTTGTGATGATCAAGGAAAGAATAAGAAATTAGTTAGGTTCTAAGTGATTTTCATCACTTTCCCCATATAATTTGCCATTTGTTGTGGCTAACACCCTCATTTTATTCAAAAATTGGGACCCCTCTTAAAATTTCACAAACTAGAGCTTCAAAGTTCTCCCTTTTGTTCTTGTCATTGAGACCCACTCAAAACTTTAGAACATACATCACCTTGATTTTTTTCAAGTGGTAACAAACCTTTTTTTAATTTTTCTAAAAATAACTATGTAGTGTTTATTATCTTTTAACATAACATGGCACTAACATTAGAGGTTGATTTTCACAAGGAGATGTTCTAGGATTCTAGTTCCCTTTCCAGAGTAACAAACCCATTATACTCCATGGAAAATCAAGCTCTCCATGTCTAATAGGTAAATTTTAAATGATTATTTTATTTCTATCTTTCTTACTTTGACATTTTATGAATCTAGTAGATCCTATCCCAATGGGGAGTCATAATGTCATTCAAAGTTAGAAAGATTAGTCCCCTTGACCTTCTAGAGAGGTCAGAGCTTAGGATATCCCAACCCAATGGGAGAGTACCATGTCATTTGGAGTTAGAAAAATAAGTACCTAGGACCTATCAAATATGTTAGAGCCTAGGAGAGATCAACCAAATGAGATATTACCACATCATTTAGAGTAGATAAACTAGTCCCCTAGACCTATTAGAGATGTCAAAACCTAGGAGATCACAACCTAATTGGGAGTTACCATGTCATTTGAAGCTAGAGTGACTAGTCCCCTAGACCTATCAAAGATCTTAGATCTTAGGAGAGCTTGCAACAATGGGTAGTTACCATGTCATTTAGAGTCAAAGCAGTTAGTCCTATGGACCTGCTAGATATGCCAAAGCCTATGAGAGCATATCCCAATGAAAATTTACCATGTCATCTAGTGTGAGGATGAAATAGTTACCAATTATGATCTAGGAATCTCAAAGTGAATTATGAGTGGTTAACCTAGGTCAATTAGAGTGTGACATATGTCCCTGGGTGATGCATCACCCACTCTATGGGAATGACATGGATTATGGATCATACCTAGGTGTCGACCATTATTGGAAGGACCAATACACATATGACACATGTTAGAAAACAAGAATTGGATAAGGGGCCTTTAAGAGATGTGACTGTGTGCCTACCATACATTAGGAATTAAAAAAATGGGAATTTGGACTTGATTAGATAGTTTTGAAAAAAATCCCATCACCATTGCTATTTTAGGTTAGTATCAGAGGATAATAGGCTCTAAATTCAATTCTAGATTTAGAAATAAAGGGATAAAATCTAGCCACCAACTCAATTTTAAATTCATAGCAAACTATCAGACACCATTAATGCAAGAAGATGTGTGCATACACTTATAAAACCCAAAAGAATCCCATTAATAGTTACCATTTCTACCTTAGAATATATCTTAAACTTATTACTTTCAAATTTACATAGAACCCCTATGTCTTATGCCTCTGATTCGCAAAGCTTCCTAATTTCCCCTCTATCCTACTCCAATGACCACCACATACTCAAACTTGAATATTAATCTTGAGTATTAGGACACCACTTTCCCTACTAGATTAACCAAGTAAAACACTATAATGATATATTCAAAGTAATTGATCAAGTAAATAATAATTATATCAATGTTGACAACTAGTTGGATGAATATGAGGATGCCCTTCAATCTTATAAAAGATGTAGATTTCATAGAATAACATCTAAACTAAAGGCATTTCCTAGAATCAACATATTGGGTGAAATCCTTCAAAAGGATATCCATATGAAAGATGTTGTTAATAATTGGGTAAGTTTGCCCACCTCTTGGCAGCAAATTGTTGATATATTTTGGTATGCCTTCAAGGCATATTACTCCCTCTTGAATTTTTATTCTCATATAATGCATCAATAGTGTCAGTCTGGATGAATCACCACCTAATATATGATGTCTTCCATGATTGGGTTGAGAACCATAAATATAATTGGGTTAAAAAAAGGATCAATGCCTATATAGTTCATACCTTCTAAATGGAGGTTTGAGTAGGCATGATCTTACTGAACTGGCTATTCAAGGACTTAAACTACTAGTATGCCAATGAGTTATGGGTGCCCCTACTACACATGATCTTGACTCACTCCAACATACCCAACATTAGATTCTTAATAAAATTCAATTTGGTACACACCATTACAAATGCTCAAAATGGAGGTGAATTCTACTAGATGAGCTACTTGCTTGATGCCATCTATGGGATACTACAATTAAAGTCATTGACTTTTCCTATTAGGTTCTTGATGACCTAATTATCTACATAGTTTTATTTAAGGTCTATGTCTAAAAGTTCCACCATCATGTATATGCCATCTATGACCACTTATATTTGGTGTTATACTAGGCATTCAATGAATCTCCCTTTCCCTAAATCTCAAAGATAATCTAGTACTCCATCATAGTCATTAAGGACAGCTAGATATATAAAGATGACATAGTGATCTAAGTTGTATTATTCCTCCAAGACCCCCTATTCTTACCATATTATGTTCTTGACTAATTAATAGAGTAAGAGATCGCCTATTAACTAGTGAATAACATCTTTAACTTTTGTATATAGCATTAATAGAAGGTATGTCTTACACTCCTGATCACCATATGAGACTACATCTACAAGAACTTCCCATTTATACAAAATATGGTGGCTAGTCAAGACTATTTCACTCTTTTAAAAATAAATATTTAGTAATGGGACCCAAAAGGGGTGATTTAGGCCCACTTGGTGTATTATTCAACTCAAATCAACATCAACTATGACCATCAAGCCAAAAATGATGATGAGCTCCATCTGAATGTCATTGATGATAAAGACATGTTATCTTAGATAACAATATAATAAAATAAAAAATATAAGAAGGCTAAGGTAGGATCCTCAATAACCCTTCTATCTCTTACTTGGTCTATGGATGACCCAAATCAAATAGCTCTAACCATATCTTAAAGAATCTTACATGGCATTCCATGACCATCTATTCCTCAAGCTCCAACCCAAGCTCTTGCTCCACTTTTACCAGTATCCATAAATCCTCAAGGTCTTCTTATACATCCTATAATTTATCCTCATGCTTTACCTCTCCCTCCCCTAGCTCCTCAATCTATGCCTCCTCCCCTAGAAAAACTAGTGACTAGGCCCTAATAGAGATGAGCTCATACTACACAACACTAGGCTGCCTAAGCACAACTTGCTCAATCATCAGTGCCATATCATATAAAGTTTGATATAGCTTGTAGGTCAAGATCAAACCCAAATGAGGAAAGTAACAAGCACCCATCTAGGTTTACCAACTTAATCCTCCATCTTCTCTTATATCCCTTCTGTTCCAACTACTTGTTATAGTACCCACTAGTTCACCTCCATCTCCCCCTCATTTCCAATTTTTCCCCTCCACCTTATACCCAAGTACCCTTTGTCTTATCCTTATAAGCATCCTAACTTACCTATTCCCTTATGCTATACCCATTTCAAATCCTAGAGTCCTCTTGGCACCTCTCTTGGGCATGCCCTCAATAGAAGGTGTGATTATAGACTTTAGGATCATGTTTCCTATATTGGGTATCCTCTCAGTCCCCACTATAGTTATCTTGATACTGCCCTCTATGTATCCAAATCCTCCATCATCACCCCCTACATCCCCTATAATCATAGTTGAATCATTCATCACAACACCTAGAGTTAAACCTAGAAAGAGGTTCAAGAAGAAACAAAAGGTGACCCATCTTATGGATCCATCTTGATGGCCTTCTAGATCCACCTCCTCTATAGGTCATAATGAATAATCCATCCATATTTATAAAAACATGGTGATTGGCTCCCCAACTTCTTATCTCCCTTACCCAAGGCCCACTAGCTTCACCTTCAACCATATTATCACATCCCTATTATTTCATGACTCATTTCTAGGGGCAATACTACCTTAGGTGAACCTCACCTAAGAATAATGGTGAGCTAAAATGTTTCCATGGGCCTCCAATTTCATTCTCCCTCCTCTTTCCCCCATGCCCCCTCCACCTCCAATCCTTTCCTCTTTCACTCCTTTCGCTTCATCTCCCCTCCACCTCATCTTTCACCCTTCATCACCATCTTAACCATACCTCCTACACCTCTAAGAACCCAAGGGATGGTCTTGAGATTATATGCACCATAGATGTATGTCTAGGGTGACCTAGATGTGTAGCAGATTTTTGATAGAGCCTCTGAGAGCATGAAGAAAATGCTTACTCAAAAGTTTGTCTAGGAAGGAAATTGAGTAATATGGTAGACCCATTAGTGTTTTCCATTACTTAGGTGAGGACTAATACTGGGTAAGATAAGATTAATAAAGACCCATTGTCCATCCTCTGATCTACCCATGACATGTCTAAGCAACTCCTTAAGGACATGCATAGCAAAGTCATGACTCTTGAGGCCCAAGTAAAAATTATGTTCCTAGTTGGACTAATCAGGTAGGTCAAGGATGCCCTCCTACTAATTTTCTCAATCCTTAGGAAATTAGTGGGGACTTAAACTAAGATTAACATAATTATATAGTGTATATAGGCCTACCTAGGGAGGACCACAAAAATAAATGGGAAATGGTATAAGTAGTAGGTAGTAGTCAATAATGGGATGTTCTCAAAGTTCAAACTGATACCAACCTCAAATTTGGGGTTATACAAAACTTATGCCAAGAACATGAGAATGGTAATGGAGGAATGGTTAGCCTTGGCTTACAATGCAACCAAACCTTTGGAAGAGGGTGAGAAGAAGATACTGACCTACTTTTTAGAGGTCAATATCTTCAGGTTATTCCACTCGGATGGCACTCTACTTGACCAAGGAGAATTTAGAGTCTAACTAGGTCAATTTGACTAGGTTATGAGGGATAAAGTGGACAAAGTGAACTATAATGGAGCTCAGGTAGTATTAGACCTATTGACTTAGTTCTCCATGTGAATCAACCAAGTCTAAAGAGTCTAGGGATTTATGGAAGCAACTTTATAGATTTCTTGGAGATTGGTAGCTCATGTAGAGGTGATGTTTAGGGAGCCTCCAATGAACTTGGCCAAGATGGACAAGGATTTCAACCTCTTGGTAGTAATGATGTAATTTAAGAGTGCCTAGTTGAAATAGTTAGGATCCACCCCATCTTACATACATCCATGTGTTTGAAAGTTATCCCCCATAGATTTGTTAGGATTTACTATGATTTTTTTTGGTTTAATTTTTAAAATATAGTTGTAACTATAATGATTGGCCATCATGTCCCAAATGGGATCCTCATGATTTTTGAAGGTTAGATCCAATCCTAATTTATTTATAAAATATCCATATTGTATTTTAGGTTCATCTAAAAACTTTTTGAAAGCATTGTATTATTGCAAGGACTTCACTTATGTCTCCCTATGCACTTTAGACTGTAACAACGACCTAGATCAATTATTTTAGTAGTTTTTACTCTTTTAATGAATATAATATATGTTTTTGAAAAAGGTTCTTTCTATGTTTAATTTCCTTTCAGCTTCAATTTTATATGATCAATAGTGCTATGTTAATTGGATTAATACTTTGTCACTTTATGTATATTGTGATTATGATGTGTTTAGATAAAATATTCTCTGTGTGAGTTTTTTCATTTCTCTTTCAGTAAGTGTTAATCATTTGTGTGCTTAGCTACAAATTTTCATATGGGGTTTATGTGTTTTCAAACATAAATATTTAGTACTAATATTTATTAGGAAGTCACATTGAAGGCATATTCCTAGTTCCCTTAGACTCTCCCCATTATATGTTCTTGGAGGTATAAATTTAGTGAAACTTAGTCTACAGAGGTATAATTATGGTAGATTTAGTTCAATGACCATGGCATTGATCTCATTTTAGATCTAGAGGAATCCTTTTTCTTCCTTACTATTCCCTATATTTTGTGTTTATTTAGTGGTTTTGAATTGTCCTTTTCCCCCTTATGTTTAGAAAGAAAAAGCCCAACACTCAAAGTATACATAGTTATATTTAAACTATGTGAAGCATAGTGTATTGAACTTTTAGTCGTAATAATGAATCTGTTAGAGACTATTCACATGGACTCCATTTTTTATGTCCAATATCCATATTCATGCCATGGGTTGATCCCAAATCAATCCTAAAATGGAGGAAAAATTTTCATGGTTATCTCCACCTTCCCCTTTTCAATTAATTCCCAATATCATGGGTGTCTCATGGTAAGGATCAGATTGTAATGACCAACAATGATTTTTCTCATTTTTTGATGAACTCCTCATTTTCATGAAAATGAAAATGGTGATATCACCTAAAAAGTACAAAATCATTTAGATAATGACTTCATTACTTAATAAAATGATGGAATTAATCTAAAAGCCAAAAATAGTTGGTTCAAGGATCTAACAGAGGTCTAACCTCTTGAAGAGGGTTAATTAGGATTATAGGCTAGGCTTAGGCTCAAGTAGCAACATATGGTTAGGTTGATGCTAACTTTTCTATGTGTAGGATCAAATAGTTGTCCTTATATATCGGTAGTGATGGTCACACCATATAGATAGAGGGTATGTTTGGCTTATTATAAGAACTAGACCTTCATGATGTGGTATGGATTCCAGTCATCAAAACTAATTGGGCATAGTTTAGCGTACTAGCTAAGCATGTGCATAGTGAGAATTTCACCTTCCACCTGACTATGAGAGAGGAAACCATGTCACTTAAGGATACTTGTCATATACTCAAGTTGTTGATGCATAGACAGTGACTATTGTAGATATCACCAACATAATAGTAGGTTTTTCTTGATGATTTGATCAATTACTAGGGTATACACATGTTTTATGGGAAGGTCAATGTTAACCTTATTGAGACATATATAGACATATGACTTGATGATTTACCTAATTAATATCCATCACCACTAGCTCTTATTATTAAGGAGGTAGTTGTGTTCATGGCCATTATTAGTGGTATCTTGCTACCTGACAAGAGTATCCAGTACTTTCATATAAAACTTAGAGGCATAGTATGGGGTATGATTAATGAGTTTACATGATTTGTTTGGGGGGTATTTTTTTGGCACCACTATATAGATAGATATCTTCAAATGATAGTGTAATATGGTAGATGGAGCATTTGGGCCTTCACACTTATAACCAGTGGGAAAATGGTGGGTATGAGATCTAGAGGAGCCATTAGCATATGGTTGGGCTTAGATAGGAATATGAAGGAATGAACATAGGGGAGATTCCTTTATATAATTAGATGTTTGATGATCTTACCCCATAATTTTTCATTTGAAGGCCTTACCAAACATACCAACTATAGTGGTTATGAGGTGGATGGTATATGGCTTACATGACTACCATATGATTTCTAACTAGGAGACAATCTCATATTATTGATGAGTATTACCCTAATTGGGTAATCTGGTAGTTCAAGTTCACATAGGATATACCTCAGGGACCTAGATGGTTTGCACATTTTACATGGGAGATCAATCACAATACTCCTATTATCTATAGGGGTGAGGTTACTATGAGCCACCTTAATGTTTCATGAGTTACTTGCTCATATAAATGAGGAGTTATAAATGTAGAGATCACTTTAGCCTATATACATTGGTGGGTATAGGTATGCCCTCTAAAGATGATAGTTATAGGATAGGCATGGGGTCAGAGGCTGATGGATATTAATGATATAGAGGCTAAGACATTTAATTATAGTGGTAAAACCTAGTAGAGTAGAAAAGGTGAGGAGGGTGATGATGATAATGATATATTTGAGAGAGGAGATGGTATGGGAGATGGAGATGGATATGGTGATGATGGAGGATATGATGACCTAGATATGATGGTGTTTGATCCTATAATGGTAGTGATTATATGTGGATAGGTTGATTCAGGTTAGGTAGGGTCTTCTAACACAACTATAGTAGTCAAGGACACAAGTATGCTAGAGGTAGAGATCACTACTTAGATAGGGGTGATTATAGGTTTATAGTGGTAGATGGTTGATTTACAAAGAACCCTAGACATGAGGGATGATGACATGACTTAGCTTTAGTCAGATATCACCTAGATGAAGGCCAAGATAGACATGATGATACAAGTGCAAGGCCAACTCATTATAGAGAGAAATTAGGCCATTAGAAATCAAGATCAAACATTGACCACCATTAATAGGATAAGGTGAGAGAGGGATGTGGATTGAGGAGCCATTACACAAGATGGATTTTAACAAATGATTCTAGAGATCCTTCAATCTAAATATGAGGCCTCTTATTACCACTGAGCTTATGAGATGACCATGTTGAGAAACTAGTAGGTTGCTTCATTTAAGGTTTGGGATGCACAAAGGAAGTTAGCAAATCTTATCAATATTATACTAATAATTATGTTGTATATGACTCAGGTCAGTTCATTCATTAGCCATGAGCACTACCATTATGACCATTAGGGCCATTGGGGCCACCTCTAGCCATAGGTCCCATGAACACACAAAGCTAGAGTTGATCACAAGGATATTGGCATTTGGGCATAGTTTTGTTATATGGCATTGTACTTGTTGTATCATCATATTGATGTATTTTGAGACACTATTGTGATATGCATATATCCTCTATGTATTATGACATTTGAGATATATTGACATTTATTTTGGGTCCTTGAAGGTCGATGTTCATGCATATGATATTTATATATATATATATATATATATATATATATATATATATATATATATATATATATATATATACACACACACATGATGCCATGTTTATGTTGTGTATCTCATGTTTATCATTGATTTACATTATTGATGTTTATGCTCATGTATGCTCTATTCATTTATTTCTTATTCCATGTTTATGAGATATTGTTATGTTTTTATCATCTAATTATATTTTATGACTCATATGTATGCTTATTTAGAGATGCATGTCTGTATATACACAATAAATCATTTTTTTAATTACTCATGGATTCAGGCATGTGTTTGGGTATTTGACTAGTTTTGATAGATTATAGATGTATTTCTATTTCATTGATTTGAAACTCTCTTTATGCATAGTTTTTGTTGTAACTTGTGATATTATGCATTATAGTTATGAATAACTAAAATTAAAATATATATAGTAAGCATATAAAACTTAGTTTAAAATTTAAATATAAAAATCTAAGAATAAGAAATGAATAATCAAATCCCAAGTGTAAATGTAATAAATGAACCAATTGTAAGACTAAATAAAAATATTCACAATCAAATTACATGATATGGATAATCAAGACTTAAGTGTAAAAAATTGTAATAGCCCTAGGGTAACTAGAAAGAAAAGGAAAAAGGAAATAAAAAATAAAGAAAAAAATAAATATGATCAACCAAAAAACCAAATAAATGAACAAACAAGGATATACAAAAGATAGAAAAAACAAACAAACACAAACAAAAAATAAACAAAATAAAAAAAAACTATAGAAACCATACAAACAAATGAACAAAACACCAATAAATAAACAAATAAAACACAAACAAAATAAAAAATGAAAGATAAACAAAACTTAAACAATAAAAATAAACACACAAAATAGACAAAACAAATAGAACAAACAAAGATAGATAAGATAAATAAATGGACAAAAAAATAAAAAAACAAGGCTATAAACAAATAAAACAGAATAATCAAAACAAATAAACAATCCAAATCAAAGAAAAGTTCACTAAACAAACTAAGCTAAATACATGAAAATATACAAATAATGGTTAATCATAATGTTAGTATAAATATAATACAAATTGTTCATGCATTTATAATATAGGCATTACTCTTGGTGACAAGGTGACCCCTAGGCTAGGTAATAATAACATAGGTAAAACAACATAAGAACAAATGGTACATTGTTGCCCCTAGGTTATAGGGAGACAATGACAAAGGGTATGATGGAAAATTATTGCCCCTAGATTATAGGGGAAAATGACACAAACAAGATGATAAACATTGCCCATGGGATATAATAGACAATACCATAAATAAACGAAATTGGGGGGGGGGATAAAATAAAAAAAAGGGGTAGCCAAGTTGACTCCAAATGCACTAGGAAAGTGTATGTTGCCTACATAGTTATATGAACACAAGATACAACATGAAATTCAAGACAAATTTAGTTCTCCCAATATATGTGATAGAAGAAAATGAATGTTAATAAACATGATTGTCTTGTAGAGGAAAAATATGAATGGTCTCTCAAATAACAAGTGCGTAGGAAAATATGGGGATGAAATTCACAATCATTAAAGCATCAACACAAATAAATCATGCAAGTGAAAAAGCATGGTTTATGCTAAAACCATATTAACAAAAAATATATGAATATCCACAAATGAACTAAATTGGTAATTCATAGTGTTTACTACATCTATGGCTTAGAATAAGAATGAGTTTGAAAAATAGTGAGAACATTGGTTGAAGTTTCTCATAAAATGGAAAGAGCATTAACAGAGGTTTCTCTCATAATGATGAGAGCATTGGAAAAGTCGATGGTCATTAGTGCATCAATATCGAATGCATAATTCTCATAACATGAACTTGTAAAATAATGAGAGCATATGACTAAGGCCAATAAGGATGGGGAAACTAAAGGACAAGTGGTTACTTGTGAAATAATTATGGGTCCCAAAATCCTTATGGCAAAGAAGTGGTTAAAAAGCAAACGTGATGGTCAAGCTATCTTGAAATACCCCATATATCTAAGTGATACCTACATAGTCCCAATAGACCTCAGATCAATGTAATTATCCCAAAAATGGGAGGAAAAAAACCAAGGTGGTCAAAAAATGATGTTAGATAGGTAAGATAGTCCATCCTAGAAAATTTTGATAGTTGTATATCTTGCATGGAAATTCTCAACCAATTTTCATGATTTTAGGATTTTTAGGATTTTTTAATGATTTTGAAATGTTTAGGGGTTTTAAACTATTTGAATGTTTTGAGAATTTTATTAGGCATCTCAACTCAATAGATTATTATGAGATACAACACAATTTAACTAAAAATATGGTGATATCATATTTTAGGGTGCTCTCAAAATGGTGAGAGAATGGTAAGGGGTGATTGGGCTTACCTCAATGTGAATTGAGAACTACCTACATATTCTTATAGGACCTCAAGTCATTGTAGTTATACCTATAATAAAGTAATGTTTGGAAATATTCCCAATGGTTTGGGTTTTTTTTTGGTATCTCAACCCAATGAAGGATTATGAGATATAAAATGGTCTAACTCACAAAATGGTGAGAGTGTGGAAAAAGAATGACCGAACTAACCTCAATTTAAATTGAGTGATGCCTATATAATCAAAATCAATCTCAAGTCAATGTAGTTTAAAATATGGAAGGGTATGAAAGGATAGTAAGGCAAGTTAAATAGAAATGTGGTAAATGGAAAGGCAAGGCAAATTATAGGGTATGAAACAATGGTAAGGAAAATGTAAAGTTATGAAATAATTCCAAGGGAAAGGCAAATAGATATGCAAATGGAAATTTAAGGTAAATGGTAAGGCAATTTAAATGGCAAGACAAGGCAAATGGAAAGGCAAGGAAAATGTAAAAGCAAGGTAAATGGCAAGGGCAAGGCAAATGGAAAGTATGAAACAATGTTAAATCAAAGTAAATGGCTAGGTAAATGGCAAGGTAAGGCAAATGGTATGGCAAGGTAAATGACATGATTTTGTTATTCTTATTTTTGTGGGGATTCACATTATAATTAACATATGATACAACCATAATGGTCAATTGTAAATTGCTAGCCCATACCCATTATGAATAATTATTCTATCAAGAACTAGATATTGATTTGAACTCCAATAACATTGTTGTGATCTTCGTTGGTCATGAATTTTAGTTTCTTCAAAACTTCTAGATAAGATGTCTCCATATATTTTGTAAAGGAAAGTACAACTAGGGATGGTAAATAAGGATAAACATTGGATAAAAGGTTTGATTTGGAAATGCAATATTGGTCTAGAATAAATAAATGGATCATAATGGAATGTATAATGGCTGGGAAATAAATGAATATTGGGATTTTCAGTCACATACAATGTTGTTGATTCCAAATTTAACATATTTTTGGTTTGGTAGGATAAAATACTTATGAATATGCTCTAGATAAGACCACCATATTTTTCTATTGTTTGGATCTGAGAGATGTTGCCATATGATTATGTTTTAGAATGGAAATTGTACCAATGTTATATTTGATAGTTCCTTCATCAAGTAGTGAAGAAATATTGTGCTCAATGATTGGCACCTCAAAGATGTTTTCACCAATAAAGTTGTCTTGATTGTCCCATATATCCTTTGAGAAGGTTTCACTAAGTAATATTGACTTTTGAATTTGATTGTCTTCTAACACCTTAAACAAGGTTTCACTAGAAGATGTTGTGTTTAGAATTTGATTGCCCCCTACTGCCTTTGAAAAGGTTTCACTAGGATATTTTTATTCTTTTGAATTAATTTAGTCTCAATCCCCCTGATATTATACAAATTATGTCACCATGGATACATTTCAATAATGTGTAATTTTGTCAGTCTTAATCGACACGTGCAAGAGGTAAAATGCCAATATAATGTATAGGTTGGTTGGTATTAATGGCAAGTGGAATGGTAATGGAATGGGAAGAGGTAACATAATCCTCATAGAAGATAATAAAACTTATGTTGATTCTCAATTAATCATCCTCAAAAACTATGGAAGGATCACAAATGTATTCAAATTGATTTATAAGGCATATGTAATCAATGCCATAACATCTAAGGGAATCCAAATGTAATCAACTAATCATCCTCAAAAACTATGTAAGGATCACAAATTTATTCAAATTGATCTGTAAGGCATATGTAATCAATGTATTCTGATTCTAAATCTGAGTCTAACTCAAAGGACTCCAAATCTGAGTCTAACTCAAGGGACTCCAAATCTAATGTTTAGACTGATGTTAATTCTACTTTTGATACTAAATTTGATATCAGTTAAAAAATAAAGCTTGACTTTAAATTTGATTCTTCTTCTGGTATTAAAACAAATATGATATGTTGAATGTCTGATATTGGATGAGTAATGGCCTGGGTTAAATAATGGGCTATTTATAAATATGATCACCTGAGAAGGACTCCATAAATACTAGTTTGTTAAATTAGGCTTCTCAATAAAATGGAAATGGTTAATAAGAAACTCCATAGATACTAGCTTGGCAAAGTTAGGCTCCTTAAAATAGGGTAATTGTTGAAATAATGATTTTCCCAAAGGTAGTTATAATGATTAGGGGGTGACTCAACAAAGAATGGATTATCAATGTGAAAATCTTAAACCAAAGTTAAAGGGTCCAAGGGTGATTCAACATAGCTTAAATAATAATAAATAGGTGTTTTATCAAAAGCATTAAGGATTGGTTGGTTATCTTGGATTACACTTGGTTGTAAAATCTTAGATTTGAACACATCTTAGTCTTTAAATGATGTCTCTTGGAGAGGTAATGATTGCCTTTATTGTGGTTTGAAGTTTATATTAAATTTTCTAAAGTGGGGGAAGGTTATAAATTGATGAATAATGACCTACGATTCAATAATGGGATATTTTTAAATAGTCTCATCTAATATGGGCTCAATAAAGGTTATTTACAAGTCTATGATGGCAATTTTGTTTTGTATTGTCATAATTTCAGAACCTTGGGATAATGAGCTACCAAATTTGGAAGGGATTATAATGATAATGAATGGGAATTACATATCTTGGTTTCTAATGTAGGTCAAAGGATAAATTCATGTAAAGGTAATTCTTAGACACTATAGATGTTGGTTGCTAATGCATGCCAAAGGATAAGATCCTAGAATGATATCCCTTGGTGTTGTAGAGCTTGTTTTCTAACATAGGATAAAAGATGAGGACCTATAATGGTAATGAATGAGCATTGTGGATCTTGGTTGCTAACATAGACTAAAGGAAGAGGGTCCATAGTGGTAATCCTTGGGTGCTACAAATCTTGGTTGTTAACATAGGCCAAATGATGAGGACCTTGAATGGTAATCCTTGGGTGTTGTAGATCTTAGTTGCTAATGTAGGCTAAAAGAGGAGGGCCTAGAATGGTAATCCTTAGGCATTATAGATATTTATTTATAACATAGGATAGAGGAGGATTATCAACATAAGTCGGGGATAGGGTATTATTATCATTTAAAGGGAAAACTTGGTACTTATTTTAACCTTTTAGAGTTTTACTTATGTAAATCCTATGTTTGATTAAAGGGATGAGTAGTCTAAATCAATGAAATAATATGTATAAAACTACCACTAATTTTTTACATATTTTTTAGTAGCTTTAACTTTCTAAAAATAGTAATAAATAGTGCAGATAAAGACTTATCTTAAAAACACATGATACAACTGATCTTGGTGTTGAAAACTAAGATATTAATAGGTGTGAATGTCATAAACTAGATCCCTATATTAGAACCCTTCATGTATATTTGTTACACATTTGGATAGTTACACCATGTGCCTCTAGTGTCCTGATAATGGCACTAGTGTCCTCTGTGTAGGACTATTATGAACTTCTAGATGTACCTATGTCTTTATTTTTGGGTTTTGTTCCTAGATGCACAAAGTTTAAAACTCTATATTTTAACTTTAATATATGATTTATGATTTAAACCCTAATCCTCCTTGAAATTAAGGCATGATATAAAAATTGTGTTCGTTAGTAGGATAGGCTAGACATCCTCAACACCCCACTATGAAGAGAGTTGCCTACATACCAATACTTTGAGGAGGGATCAAACCTAATGTAGTTCTCCCCTCCTAAGTGTTGGTACAAATGCATGTGATTCTATAATGATAGTGGTATTTTATGTCTTGAGTGTGTTTGAGATTGGAAATCTAGAAAATTTGAGCTTAGGGTAGTTGTAGATGGTAGTATGCATAAGTAGAGTAGAATAGGGATTAAAAATCTTAAATTTGTTCAACTTGTTTTGTGTTTGAATATGTATTTTGTATATAATTTTCATATAGTGGATATAGGCCTAAAATTCATGTATTTAAAGTGTTTTTATCTTGTGTAAATAATAAAATATGCTTAGGCTAACCTTAGGAGGGGTTTACCTTTGAAAATATATTTATTTGTAAAAGATAGGGTAAATGACATTGACATTATTTTGGGGACACTAGACACACATGGATATAGTGTCCTTAATGTGGTGCTAATGTCCAACTAGTAGACTAATGGGCATGAAGGGAAAAAATCAATAATTGAGGGTTTTAGATTGCATTTAAGCTAACTAAGAATGATTATGGTTTGCATAAAGGCTAAAAAAGTGTGATAATTAGCTCCAAGATAGGTATAAAGATAAACTAGGAATAGGTAATCTCAAGTAGCACTCTTATAACTCAAATACCACTTTTAAGTGATTAAATTTACCCCATTTATGCTAGAAATACAATAAATCAGAATGACTAGTATAAATGAAAAAGAAGCATACCTGGACTTACTTAGGAAGTGAAGCCCGTGAAGCTAAGTATGAGTATGTAAAGTGGGTCTATGTATTTTAATCATGATCCAAAACATCACTTGAAAATGAAACATTCTTAAATTAGTCCTTAAGATATATCAAAATCAAAAGACTATGTTAAATAAAGAACTAAGTAAAACTAAGTAAAGAGATGGGAAAGAGGAAATGAAAAAATACACCTTGTTGGGTATGCAAACAAATGCATAAAACTAGTGACAACCTGTGTGTGTTCATGTATATAGTGATCAAATAATTAAATATCTTAGACTAAGTTGATATATTTCTCAATCCTCATGTATGGGAGGCTTAATAACTTAATCCAATTTTGACTCCATCATTGCCCACCCCTGATTGGTGGATCATGACCTATGAATAGATTGGATTAGAATGATAGTGTGTCCAACCCTCTCATGTGGGTGGATCAATAACTCAAATAGAATATGAATCCATTATTTCCCACCCATGTGCAGTAGATGAATTTAATACTAAACTACACAAAGTGATATAAATATCTAAGTATATCTAACTATGTATGTCAACTCTATAGCCACTCAAGTATATTAGGTAGCTCTGGGACATTCGTGAATGCCAACCACTGTAGTGGAGTAAGGCATGAAACTAGTGACAACCTAGAATATAATGTCAAGTGTATACAAAAATGATACTAACATGGAGGTTTCCATTCCATCTAATCAGCCTGTGTGTAACTGAGCATATGGGAATAATATGTCATGCACATGCTCTAAATCTGATATCTAAGTATATTAATCTTGGACTAACTTTTAATAATTATATCTAAGTATTTGAACTTAATATGGGAATGATAATTCCACACATTATGAACTAATATGAGAAAATGATATGAATCTAAGTTGAACTAGTGTGAATCTGAGTAAAATCTAAACATAACTATCAAACCTATAATGGATATGTGCAAACATGTACTATACCTAGTGTACTATTCTATCCAATCTGAACTATCCTAAAACTAGGACTATTAGATAGTAGTGCCACATCTTGGATATTATCACCATGTGGTGATAATGTCCCTATTTTGGCATTAATGTTTATTTGGTCTAAACTCTATGTCACTATACTACTTTTTGAGTCATTGTTTTTCCTCTATGTTTACCTGTTTTTAATCTTATGAAATTGAGATTATGTGCTCAAAAATGTTCTATGTATGTAATATAGTGGTCTAATTTTTGTGACAAACCCCTATGAATTCCCCCTCTTTTAAGGGCATTTTTTGATCCTATGTAAGAACTATCCTCAAAAGAAATAACTCTATAAAATATGTGTTAGCCAGAGCATATAATATAACTACATGATAATTCAATATAATGTGCATACATAACATCAAAATTTAAATCAATCTAAGCATGAGTATGTAATGTAAGATGTATGTCATGTCTATCATTACACAAGGGGGTCAAGATAGATGTAATTAATGTATGTAACAAATTTTTTGAGTAGAATTAAATAGCTACCTATGGGGATGGGGCATGATGTCCATCATGACACCCAAGTAGGAAGGGTAGATGCATGAGGTCCCTCATGGCTAGAAAACTAGTGTGTGTAAAAATCAAAGACAAGTGTCATGGCCATGACACATACAAGAAATCATACATACAAAATACATGAGGCACATAAAATAGGACAAGGGGCCATAATAAAAGGGACATGGACACATATCAATAAATTTAAGAAAGTAAAACATTCAAGGACATGTTTAAATATCCACATACATAATCAATAAGAACATTAGATTAGAGCCAATAGAAGGACATGTTCAAATGTCTTCATACATAATATTGAAAGCACACACAAGGGACATGGGCACATTTCCAAGGCATACATACTATGAATAAAAGTGGATTAGAGCCAAAGAACAATGGCATATTCAAATTCCCTTGAATAGAAGAAACATATAAAATGCAATCAAGTCTAAACTAGGTAAGCTATAAATGAAAGTATGCATGAATGTAGTAAAAATATGTGTAAGAGATAGGATGTACATATGTTGAGTCTAAAAATTAGTGATAGTCAGTAAAAAATATGAGTATGAATAACAATGATCAATATAAAGATATAACAATGGTAAAACTAGAATATAGAGAATGTAAAGATAAAACCTGGTAATAGAAAATGTGTATAAGATTCCCCCAAGTGGGAGAATATGTCAAATTAATAACCATGAACTAGTATATATTCCCATAGTGGGTAGATGATAGTAATTATAGATTAGTTTAGTGAACTAGAGTCTTGCAAGCACTAGATAAGAACAAATGAAGCATGTATGTATGATAAAATTGACTATACTAAGATAGATAACATATGTAGTGTTTGAGAAATATAATAAATGTAAACATATAAATTCATACAATCTATAAATTTTGTGTTTATTGAGTAATGTTAAATGTTTTTCATGTTATATTCTTTTTGTATTTTTTTAAAAACAAGCTATGTAAAAACAACATGAAAAAGAACTATGTAAAAGGAGCAAGAGAGAAAGAAAGTATGTACAAGTAAATGTCCAAAATGTAAATTAAATAATATACATATAAAGTGTAATGGCTATATAGACCCAAGATTACATTCATGGGATGTGGATAATTAAACAATGGATCCAATGGGAGATCATCTAGTGTTGGATACTGAATTTGTCTAAGCTGAAATAATTCATCACCAACAAGGTAATCATACCAATATGTATATATCAGTGTAGTATTATCCTTGGTATGAGTCTTGAGTCCATAAATCTATATGGTGTGCTAATCAACTATGTAAGATACCTCTCATGTGGTCCCAGGGTAAACCACATTAGAATATGGAGTAGCTATGCAAAACCTATGGTTCTCATCTATGCCATCATGTAAGATGTAAACCATGTTCCAATCATGAGTGAATTCCAAGCATCTATTTGACTGATTAATTATGGCATCCATCACCTATAACCATGTAATTCCAAGTATAACCAATAGTTGAGTGCCTCTACTCATAAAAATATAATGTATTGGACACCTTGGGGCCGCATGTAACTGGTATCATAATATGTCCAATAGAATATTGACAATATATAACATGTTGTAACTCATTATTATGATAGCCAATGTGATGTAAAAATTATAGAGTGCAAGTGTTAGGATCAAAATCCTCATCTATATCCACGTGGGGAATGTAACTATTTGATACAAAAATTTGTATAGTCAATGGATCATTTTGTGAATGTTTATGTCAATGATGAATCTATCATGATGCTCATATTTATGAAGGATATCATATCTGTGAAGGTGGTCATACCTATGGAGGTGGATATTTTATGATCTAGATAGTGCCCTTAGCCTTAAATTTATTTACTTTATATTGTAATGTTAAGAATTTATTAGTATCATGTCTTATAAGTCTATGAAAGTGGAAAAAGGGTTGACCTTCCTTTGGTGACAATATATTGATTGATTTGTGTTGGACTATGGGTAATATCATCAATATTATATCAATTAGTATTTGTAAGAACTAGTGTAGTCTATCTTATGAACTCCCTACCTTAATCTATATGACTAAATCAATATCCATGAATGTAACCATATGTACTAAATTGATCAAGGGATTTGTTACTGATTATAGCTAAGTATGAGAACTTGTACCTATAAGATCCTAAAAAAGTGGTTTTACTAGTGTAGGGAGAAGTTTAAGTTCCTTAAAATTATCTTTATATTCTCTTGGTCTCACTGGTGTAAAACTTAATCCACATAAAAAATCATTGATATTTATAGGTGGTTGATCCTCCTCTATAGTGGCCTATGAATCTGGGTCAAAATTATGAATGTAAAGCTCTTTTGAATTAACAAGTAGTGGTAGATGTGTTATAATGATCTCATCATCTACCCTAGGTGGGGATGTTTGTACTATGGGAGGTTATTCTTATATCATCATTGAGGGTAATTGTGTTGTAGAAAGTTAAGGAGGAGGTATATGAATAGTCTTACTAGAATTCCCCACCTCATATGTATTCATCTTCTCAATGGGATTCTTGTGAGGTGGGGATTCAATTAAAATATTAGGTGTCCCATTTGAATATGTACTCAGGGTAGGAGGCTCAATGAGTTTGCAAGATCTGAATGAATGATTATATGTTGGACATGTGTATAGGTACCCATCATGTAAAAACTTGATGCATCTATGAAGAGTATAGGGCACAAGCTCCATAACATGTATCCAAGGTCTCTCGAGTAAAAATATATAGTTTAAATGATTTGGCATCACATAAAAGTGTGTAGATAAGGTTTTTGGCCCTAATATAATGTCCAATGCAATATAACCCAATGTCTATCTGGGAATGTCATCAAACCCTTAGATATGCTTATATATATTTTGAATAGAACCCATATCAACCCCCATGTTTTTTAGAAATGTGAGGCTACATATATTGAGTCCTAAACCACTATTGATTAGGAATCATTTAATATATGTGTTGTTTATTTGAGATTGAATGAAAAGTGACAAATTTTGAGCAATTATTAACTATGAAGGCAAATCCTCATTGGATAAATATCACATCCTCAACATCCTTGATAGTGTTCATGATAGATTAAAAATAAGATGTCTTGGTATCAAAAGGCAAATATGTATGACTAAGTGTTCAAAAAAGAATATCCTTGAAATTTTTTACTTTTTCAAGTAATTCTGATATAGAAATCTTGTCTAATGTATTTCTCAACTAATCCACTATATCATTCTCTTTGCTCATCTTTGGGTTCCATTATAGTGTGTTAGGGATGAAGAGGGATGGTATGGTTATGTTTCTCCTATATAGGCTGAGGAGGAACCCTATTTTGCCTAATGATAGATTGGAATATAGGATCTACTATTTGTTATGGGGAGTAGTAGAGGAATGATGGGAGTGTAGATAATCAAGTGGTCTAGGTGGAGGTAGAATAAAAGGAGTCCTTTGAACCCTCTGCCATTTAGTATTAACTAGAGGTAACTCAAATTGATATAGGTATTAATGATCCTCATAAAAATGGGACTCATGTAATGGAGAACTAATGTATAAAACAAGTTTATCTCTAATCGAATCCATGATAGGGGCAACATATAAGTGTACTTTTATACTAGTAGCTAGCAATAAACATGATAAGAAAAATACAAGGATTTTTACCATGAAGTAGAAAATGGATTTCATCATGATAATAATGTTAATAAGTTTTAAAATAAAACTGAGTTGAACCCTAGGTTAATCTAAGGTTAAGGTTTATGTAATGTTGAAAGTCAGGTTCACCAAAAGTTTTAACCTCTTAGGTTTTTACTTATGTAAATCCTATGTTTGATTAAAGGGATGAGTAGCCTAAGTTAGTGAAATAAAATGCATAAAATAACCACTAATTTTTTATATATTTTTAAATAGGTTTGAATTTCTAAAAATAGTAATAAATAATATAAATAAAGACTTGTCTGGAAAACACTTGATACATTTGATCTAAGTGTTGAAAATTAAGATATGAATAGATATGATTATCACCAACTAGATCAATCTATCATAACCCCTCCTAATAGTATCACCACATTTGGAAAATAGTGTCATGTGGCTCTAGTGTCCTGATAATGGCACTAGTGTCATCTATGCAGGACTACTCTAAACTTTTAGGTGCACCTATGTCTATGTTTAAGGTATTTATTCATATGTACATGAAGTTTGAAACTATTTATTATGGTTGTAATATATTATTAATGATGCAAATCCTAATCCTCCTTGTAAGGCATGAGCTGAAAAGTGTGTTCATTAGTAAGATAGGCTAGACATCCTCAACACCTCACTATGAAGAGAGTTACCTACATATCAATGCTCTGATGAGGGATCAATCTCTTTGTATTTATCCCCACCTTAGTGTCTATATAAGGGCAAGTGATGCTCGAATGACAGTGGTTTTGAATGCCCTTATTGTGTTTGAGACTGGAAACCTAGAAAATTTAAGCTTAGGGTAGTTGTAGATGGTAGTATGTGGAATTAGGGAAGAATAAGAATTAATAAACTTGATTTTGATAGATTTGTTTCATGTTTGAATATGTATTTTGTATCCAATTTCCATCTAGTGGATATAGGTCTAAAAGTCATGTATTTATAGCATTCTGTAGCTTGTGTAGGCAACAAAAGATGCTTTAACTAACCTTATGAGGGATTTACCTCTAAAAATATATTCAATCAAGAAAGATAAGGCAAAGGAAATTATCACTATTTTAGGGACATTAGTGACACATGGATCTGGTGTCATTAATTTGGTGCTAATGTCTAGCTGGCAGACTGTTAGGTATGAAGGGCCAAGATTAGGAAATGAGGGTCTAAGACTATTTAAGCTAACTAGGGACACTTGTGGTCTACATAAAAGGCTTAAAAAGTTTGATAATAGGATCTAAGATAGGTCTAGGGATAAGATATGAATAGGTAGTCTCAATTAGGACTCTTATCACTCAAATACCACTTTTAGGTGATTATAGTACTTTAAATGTCCCAAATAAAGGTGATATTAGAATATGATAATCAACATGGATAGGTTTGGAAATTATTCCAAAGAGAGTAGTATTAGTCTATGAAAATGGCCTTGAACTTTATTAAGGTTATAAAATGGACTTGGTCTAGGTCTAGGTCATATTGGAACATTGGATGGCATGGTCTAAAAGTGGTAAAAATGACCCTGATTGGATTAGAATGTGGGTTCAAAAACAAACCCTGATTTGGCATGATGATACGAGTTCGTTGAAATATCCAATTTTTGAAAAATGTCTAGATTGGAACATGGTCTATTTGGACATGGAAATAAACTTAGCATTGGTCTACACAAAGTGAAATTATTCTATAAAAGTTATTGATTTTCCCAAAGGTGGTTATAATCAATGGTAAATGTGAAACAAAAATTCAAAACTCATCTATGGCTAAGGTAATGATTTGCCTAAAGGTGGTTATAATCAATGGAAAAGGTATCTAGATAAGATAGAATAATCTTAAAATATGTTAAAAGGATATCAATGATTTTCCCAAATGCCGTTACAATTATTTAATGTGAAAAATAAGGGTATAATAAAAATCAAAAGGTCTCAACCAATAATTCAAAAAAAAAACTAAACTAAGGCAATTAGCTTGGGTGACACTCAGTAATTAGCTCAATAATACTCGATATTTGATTCACAAGAGAATATTTGATGATGTAAGTATGACATTTTCAAACTTGGCACAATAAAATTGAAACAAAGCACATAGAAATAACTTGGATCAAAGGATGCTCAAGTAACACATCAAGAAATGCACAATGACAATGAACAAACACTAAGTCTAGGCAAAGTGTCTTTTAGATTAAATAATAATTCAATCCAACATAATCCAAAAACAAAGGGTATACTACCTAACCCAAAATTAGATGAGGCCTTGGAATTAAATTAATTAATTTAATATTTATACTTTGAAATGTTGAGTTTCAAATTTAATGCAAAAAGACTTAGATATTCTAAGGCAAACAAGCTAGACCAAATTAGGTAACATAAACATGCATTTAAAATAAGAGATATAATGATGGTTTAGAACTTGGTTTTAAATGTGACAAGTGTATTAGAATTATTTAGGTAGTGTAATGACACTCCTTCAAATAAATAGCATGCTAATGGTTTTGGAATAAAAAATCCAAGGCAAATTTTTGAGATGAAATAGGCAGTGTAATGATGCCCCTTTTAAAGAAGTGACACACAAATAGTTTTGGAATGAAACTCTAAGGTAAAAGGTACATCATGAAATGGGGAGAGTAACACCTCTTAGGCTAAAGCAATGTGAAAAAAATGTGACATTTTAAGACTCATTTTGAATTGACAATATAAACAAACAATTTTAGTCTAAAACACACATGTAAATCAAAGAAAATATAAATAACACTAATGGCTCATTCTATCCCTAAAAATGACATGGGTGTGCATATATTTTACCAAAAATTCCATTGATATACAAATACTTGTGATTAATTAAGTGTTAATACAAAAATTAAATAACATGTGTAGGTATATTTTTTACACCTCATTTATCTCTCAAGCATTGGTATATGGTACAAACTTAGAGTGAGGATCATTTGGAATTTAACAAGACATTATATAGAAAGTGGGGTTGACTAAAATATATATGTTTTTAAACACACTAAATATTCCAAGTGTGGCTAACATAATAGTGCATCGTGTCAATTGGGTTCAAACTTGCTAACTTATTATGCAATGGTCTTTTCATTTGCACAAATACTTCAATCATGTAGTACTTAGTGAAATATAATGTTTAGCATGAATTGACCCAAGTTTTCATTATAATTAGAGAGGCTAGCCATTCAAGCCCATAAAAACCTAGTATCACTTTCCTAATTTATATAACCCATAATGGAGTGGGTTTGGTACAATGTAAGATATGAAACCCCAAGTCAATGCACCCCTAAATAACTTGTGAGGATAAAAAAAACTCCATAACACAAGCCAAATGAAATAAAATAGAATGGAAATACTTTAGAGGTCATTTCTGATTCACCAAAGTCACTCACATCTTAGGAAGATCATACACAACATTATTTCTAACAAGACTAAACAAACAAGGCAATAAAAAAAGTGATTTTGGTCACCCAAGTTCCCTATAGGGGATGAAGGAGAGAATATAGGCTATAGTTTTTGGCTTTCCAAAAAAAAATAATTTAATCTATTAATTTTGAAATTGGATAATAAATTAATAAAAAAAAGAAAGTGAAAAATATCTTATGTGCTCTAAATAAAGTGTATGTTCTTTTTAAAAGCACCAACTCAAATGTGATTGAAATTTTGACCCCTTAGCCTTGTTTGCACTTGTAAAAACTTTGAAATGCTAAAATACAATTTTGAATATATTGATTTTAAGCACCAAACAAAAGTGTATGTGAGATTTACAAGTGTTTAGGCCTCTCTCTCTCCACCTTGGTTCCTAAAAAAATGTTATGGGTTTTCTTGTCTTTAGGCCAAAAATCAAATCAATAAACAACATTCCATTTTGATCTGTTAGGTTTCTAAAAAACATAGAGTGAAGCTGTCATTTATGTAATAGAGTGAAACCACCATTTTTAGCAAAAATGCTATTTTCTTGAGAACACAAACACATAAATAGACTAGATTTTGGTGAAGTCACTATTAAATAAGATGAATCCACTGATTAGTTCTAGAAAAGTTGTCAATTACAAGCCAAAAATAGGCAAAGTCACTAAAACCAAATGTAATTGTACCTATTGAAGTCATTGTTTAATAGGGTCAAAGCTACTGATTCCAACTAGTGATATCTCCATTTAGTAGGTCAAATTCACCATTTTGAATCCATTATTTATACTTAAATAAATATCACAAACATATCATGAAAATGGAAAATTCATCATTACACAAGGTGAATTCATCGATTACAAGAAAAATATAATGATGAGATTTTCAAGCATAAAATTCTAAACTTGAAGAATTAAATACTTTTGTTAAAAAAACTAAAGGTTTCACATCATTATCCTTGGTCATATAAGATGTGTGGTCCCATATTTAATTCCATTATGTATCTTAGGTGTTCGAAGAGCACATATTAGTTCCTTATTGGTCAAAATGATAAAAATCCATGTATAACAATATACTAGAACTAAACACTCTTACCTAATAACTAATGGAATTATAACATAATGAATAAGATTGGAAAATAGAGATAGAAACAACACAAGTATTTTACCCCATTTTTTGAATTTTATGTTCACTTGTTGGCATAAGGATGTTCATGATTGATCTATGACATTAGAGACTCTTATCAATGCTTCTCCATGGTGGTAGCATTTATCCAATGGTCACTTGTGACTTTGCTTGGTGTGAATCTTAGCATAAAATGGGAATTATAACAATACTCTGAACAGATTATTGAAGG
>JARHVA010000428.1:1022500-1152500 GCA_037957365.1 Torreya grandis
ATACTTAGCATAATTTTTATTAGCTAAAGGGAAATATTTGAATGAATTTATTGGTTTTTATATTATTATATATTTTTACAAAAACTTGAATTCATGACCCTAAATAAGTAGTGGATAGTTTTTAATAGCTTAATTATAACCATTAATGCAAGATGAGGCATAATTTGATTGATTGGTGTGAATGAATTAAATTGATCCTAGAGATCATTTATTATTGAAAACTTTGTCCAAAGTAATGTTTTGATTAAACATTGTCATTTCATATGTTGATATAGTTTTCATAGTTGTGGAATATCATATTAGAATGAATTTATTTATGGTACACATTATGTATTATATATCTTCAAGACATGGGTTCTAGTTTGTTACACTATATTACTGTGTTAAGGTCAACATACCCCCATTTATAAAAAATGGGGACCCATGTGTCAAATTGTGCAAGTTTTTTCTTTAAAGATTAAAATCCACTTGGTCAGAGTATCATTAACATGATTTCACATTATTTTATTTGAATATCATCCACACCATGGTTTGGCTGACTTATTTGTTCATGGTTTTGCTTTAATCTTATCTAAAGTGCTAACATCAGATATTTGTGTTTTAGGTTGAGGTTTAATGGAGCCCATTCAAGGTTGAGAATTCTTAGGGTTTTTATGCTTCAATGTTAAATTGATCATTTATTAACCTTGATCTGTAATTGATTAATTAAATCCATGTTTTTTGGAAACCCTAGACTAATGTTTTACCTAAACCTTTTAATTAAAATTTAAAGGTAGGAGTAGTTTATTTAAGTTTAAGCAAGACCAAATAAATAATACCATGATCTTAGTTTATTTTTTATCCTAAGGCTTGGTCATGTTTTTCAACACAACCAAACCTTAGGCTAAAAAACCTAGGCTTGATCTATTTTATATCACATGGTCCTTTTTATCTTAGCATGGTTCAACTGAAAATGCAGGGTCACTTTTATTACTTAGCCTAAGGCCTTATCCCAAAGTTCCATTATATTTCTTTATACAATAAAAACCTAGGTTAAAACCTTATGCTAAGTCATTTTTTTGAGGTCCCTTTTGTTCTATGTTTATTACCTTACTCCAAAATCCTCGTGCCTAGGTCCTTTTATTATTCTTGGGGTCCTTTTTTATATGTTGCAGACTTAGCTTAAAAACTTTAGATAAAAATATTCATATTTATTAATATGAAAAAACCATGGTCCAAAATATTTATACTAAGTCCCTTTTAAATTCTTGGGGTCTATTTTATTTGTTTCAAGCTTAGCTTAATCCATTTTATCTTAAGTCCTTTATAAATGATCTCGAGCCTAACTTGATATTTGATAAAATGTAGGGACCAATCACATTCAACCACTTAGATCCCAATCTATGGCCCACATTTAAGTGAAGGACCCAGATTGAATAGAGCATGATCAATTCAAAGATTTTAAAATGAAGCTTTGGGTTAACATAGAACCACCATGTGGCACAACCATGGATCCTAGTATAAAAAGCCCACAATACCAAGAAATCAACACATGGCACACATAAAATATAGAGTAAACCAGAAGATGACAAGTGGTAGACTTGGTAGATAGTCCCCATAACTATGTTAAAATTTATGGTCACGTGACCATCAAAGACATTCCCATGAACATCAAATGATGATCTTGAGGATGTCAATTTTAACATAATAATGAGCCTTGATCACGTGGTTAAAATTGATGTTCATGTGACTATCAAATATGTTCTCATAGATGTCAAATGATGGTCATGAGGATGTCAATTTTAACATAGTAAAGATCCTAGTTCATGTGTTTAAAATTGATGAACCATCAAATACATTCCTGTAGATGCCAAATGATGGTTGCGAGGGTTTCATTTTAACATAGTAAACTTGGATCCAAATTTTAAATGGAAATGGTCATTTTTGAATAATAATGAACAAAATGATCCAGTACACCATGAAAATGACACGTTAAAGTTGTATGAGTGAAATTAGCCAAATGAGAGACTCTTCAAACCTGGTAATATAAAGAGTTGGGATCTAAGATCATAATGTTTGAACTAATTACACCATTAGAGCATTGTTTATATTTGATCAACTAGAAGATGGGACCATTCCTATATGGGTAAGCATTAAAAAACAATGAAAACCCTATTATAATTATAGAGCACATCATCAGCTAGTAGGTCTTTAAGTCAGGTGAAATAGGAATATTCCTATTATAACTAGCATAGTATGATATTTTGAAATAGGATATTATTTTATATAAATGTGTTAAATTTGTAAGAGCATGGATTATCTATAAGTTAGTTCACTAGTAAAGATCATTTGTTCTAGAACATTTGAAATGATACCCATCCTATACACATGTTCAAATGTAATTAGATTAGGACTGATCGACATGATTCCTTACATATTATAAAAGGAACATTGCCAATTATCAAAAATGAAGAAGTTCTTAGAGCCAAATTACTTTGTAAACTTTGAGCAATGAATATAAGAAAGGAATTCTACAAAGATTATCTAGTATTTTCTTATTTGAAGTGTTATATGGTGTCTCTCTTAGTTATCTGGTTTTTATTTTTAGATTTGAATGGTTATTTTGGATTCTTAGTGTGAAAATTTGATTGTAGAGTTGTTAAATTGTGCTAATTCTAGGTTAATTTAAGGTTCTTTAGTTTGCTTCATTTTATTTGCTCTTTATTTGTAGATGTACATTAACTATCTACTTATAAGAGTAAACCTTTAAAGTAAGCTTGGTTCTGATTTGCATTATGTCTCATAGTCCTTAGAAGTCTGCCTGATGTGATTTGGGTTTAAGTTATTTCATGTTAAACATTGGCTAAGTACATATATAGATGAAATCTGAACTTTGTCATAATTTATAAACTAAGACCAACAACATCTTTCTTTCTGCCCTACCCTTCCTTTTGCTCTTTTTTAAACCAAGTCACCTGAGTTTAATTATTATTATAAATATCCATATTAGACTAATTCTTAATGTATTTCTTGATCATAGTTCATCATCCTTAGCATAATATACTGCATATTTTAAATAGATCTAATATTTATCCATGATAGCTCCCAACCACCAACTAATATAAATATCATTAAATAGTCACTTGTTCTACCTCTATTCCACTAAAAGATAACATGATTATTGTAACCCACAACTCATGCATTTAATTTCTAGAACTCTAAAATGAGAAGTGTTTCTAAACACTCTAGGCACCTATGGAACACATTTAAGCATAAACAAGAGGAGTTTCACTAGTGCTAGAAGGAGGGCCTTTGGTTAGGTCTTTGTGAATTAGTAGAGTCTTTACTCATTTTAGTGAATTTTATCCAAAGATTGGTGTATTATTTGCTTATTCATGTTAATTTGAGCATAATTTAGCAAATATCATTGATCTTTATGGTTTTAGACCAGTATTTGGGATTCCTTTAGCCAAAGATCAACATTATTTGAAGACCCTTGAGTATTTATGCTAAAGATACCTTAAATCCAAGGCATTTGAGGTTAGTAATAGCGGTTTTGTTAAAAATTGACTAATTCTTTGCAAATTTAAGTTCATTTGAACTTAAATATGTAAATATCATTCATACTGACATATTTGGGCATATCTTTGAGCTAATTTAGTTAGAGATCGATGTCCTTTACTATTGTTTATATGTATTTATGCAAAGTTTGGTTAATGTGTGAGTCTGATCATTATTATTTGTAAATATGATTCTTACACATCATATTTCAAATAGGTTTTTTAGATAGAATTTCCAAAAGTAAGATCCTCATCAAAATATGGCATGGTTATGTGGATCTTCTATCAATGTGCCTGGTTAGGTACATGACTTACCAAGAAATCTAGAAAGGTATTTACCTTCTTTCTATCCTAATGGTGCTATCACTACTAAAGAACATGTTATATCTTTCAAATATTATTCAAGAGTCTTAAATGTTATCCATGAAGATGTAACATGTAGATTATTCCCATTTACATTCAAAGATGATGCATACAAATGGTTTATTAACCTTCCAAAGGATTGCATTTCTAGCTGGGATGATTTTAACAAGATCTTTATTGATTAATTTAGTAAAATCATTAGTCCATGCATTCTATATCATCAATTCACCACTATCACAAGAGACATAAATAAGCCCATTAGAGCCTTTAACACTAGGTTTTAGAAGTTGTTTAGCATAATTGTATCCCCTTGTAGACCTAAAAAGGCTTTAGAATTAGAGATTTATAAGGATGATTTTGATACCATGACTTATTTTTTCCTTAAAATGTCTATTAGAGTCATAATCAATGATTAAAAACAACCTCAAGGTCAGCTTGCATATACTATCCCAAATGCAAACCTCAATTTCCCAACACTGAATGTCATTCTTAATGCCAATAAGATTGTGTCTGCCTTAAATCAAATGCCACCATTGAAATAACTAAGCTTAAGCCATGCCTATCCTAGAAAAAAATTGGGGTTCTTAAACAATGATATAAATGGATTTCATTCATAATGATAGAGAGCTTTGGTGCCCACTAGTAATGATAATAAAGTTCATAAATTAGGAACATTAGAGAATGAGAATGAATCCATACTTAATATGGTTAAAAATATGAGCACTAATTTTTTTTAGTTTCAAAAACAAGTGGGTAATTATGGGGAAGGCTCCAATAGAGGCTATGTTTCTCAAATGTTTAATAGGTTTCATGATAACAAATATAATGAGTTATATGAGAACATACATGAAATGAATCTTTGTGATATAGGTCTAACTGATCATTATAATGTCTTAGAGGAATGTTAAAGTGAAAGGGATACATATAAACCTATGATTAATCAATACTTTGATGCAAGGACATATATATTTGTAGGAACTTCTAAATCCTTCATCCATGCTTTTAATTTTCCATTTGATGAAGAAAGCGAACTAGAAGAAAGTGAACTGGAAGATGAAATGGGTGTTCAAGATGAGTACCCCCATGAACAAGATAAAATACAAGCTAACCTATCTTTAGAGGATAGTTGTGAAGGAAATTTATATGAGGTCATTACTGAAATAGAGTTTACCCCTGAAGAAGAAGACTAGTGGAAACATTTATGCTAAGATTTTTGGAAGGAAATTGTGGATTTACAAGACAATAATGCCATTCTATAGATCCTAAAGAAAGATGAGTTGGGAATCGATTGGGTAGCTAAGATGCCATTCTGCATGAAGGATGAAGATGAAGCAAGTGAAATGTATCAAGAATTCCCATATGACACCTTCAAAAGGGTGGAAGTATGTGAGCAACTTGATTTGAATGGTATGGTTGTAGATAGATTTCATGCTCTTTTAGTTGATCAGGATGACTTGGAAAGTTTTGGCACAAAGATGGATAGTCTATCCCCACCTTAGGCTAAGATTAATGAAGACATTAGGATGAGAATGCTAGTTGAGCTACCATCATTGAATGAGGATGATATAAGTCACTATATATCTATGAATGAAGGGGAATTACCACTCATAATGCAAGATTGAAGGATTTGGGAAGAATATGATTGGGTTTTAGATTCCTACCTCTGACTTATACATCTAAGAATGCTAATAGGGGGCTAAGCTACATCACTTAGAAGACATAAGCACACAAGTTTTCCTATCCATAAGAAGAGGATACTAAGTAAAAACATTATGTTTTAAGGTTCTGCATTAGACTAAACAATTTTATATTTGATCCCAGAGGTAAGTACTTTATGGAGTTAGAGTAGGGCTTAGTTTAGTTTCTTTCTTGTTATTTATTTCTTGATTTTTCCTTCCTATCCTTTGCTTGTATATGTCTTTATATATTTGTTTATTTTCTCTTGCATTGTTCCTTACTCTTGAATAAGTCCTTTGGATAGCCCTTAGCTTAAGTTTCATCTAACTGCTCAAGAGCCTCATAGTTCATAAATACTGGTATGACTTCTCAGCATTGGTTGATCATGGATTATTGAAATATGAGCTTGATTTTATTGTTTAGAGAAGCTAAAAAATATTGATAGATAAGTGTTCCTTGAGATTTTAAACCTTGTTCTAAACTAAGATTGGTTTTAATAAGGATTGCACATATAGGATGAAAGCTTAAATTATTGAAACATAGTCATGATTTCACTTAAAACATATTAATTTCTTGGGATAAAGTTTACAACTAAAGATGACTATTTGAAAATCAAACACTTGACCAAATCCCTAAACCTAGCTAACCCAGTTCCCAACCTTTGCTGGAAAACCAAAAATGATCTAAAAATACAAAAATAAGAGCTTATTACAAAATCAAAATCTTTTTAAGTAGATGAGATTTTGGTAATATCCATCAGGGCTATGGATGCCTAGATGTAAATAGATCAAGTCCTTAAGTGGAGCCAAAGGCATCTCTATTAGGGATATGGATGGTTGGATGGTAGCAAAGCAATGCCCAAGCCTTTCCTAAGCTAAATCATGGTTTTTAATGAATATTTAAACATGTTAAAAGCTAATGTTAATTATTAGATCCATGAACCTGGAAGTTGTTCTCTAAATCCTTTGGTAATTAGTAAGTGGAATTAAAGCACACACACAACATGATTAATTTATGATGTTTGATCCTAATTCTACATATGAAAGATTTTTTTTAACCATGAACTAATCTTAATAATGGTACCTGATCAAATGAAATAAGTAGCTTATTTATTATTATGAACCAAAGTCTCTAAATTGTACCATATTGTTATGTTTCCCCTAGAAGTCACCATTTATTGAGGTCAACATACCCCCATTTTTGAAAAATGGGGACCCATGTAATAAATTATGCAAATTTGTTCCTTAAAGATTGAAATCCACTTGGTTAGAGTATCATTAGCATGATTGCACATTATTTTTATTTGAATATTATCAACACCATGGTCTAGCTGACTTATTTGGTCATGGTTTTGCTTTAATCTTATATAAAGTTCTAACATCATATATTTGTGTTTTAGGTTTCAAGTTTAATGGATCCCATTTGAAGTTGAGCATACTTAGGGTTTGTGCTTCAATGTTAAAATGATCATTTATTAACCTTGATCTATAATTGATTTATTAAATCCATGTTTTTTGGAAACCCTAGACTAATGTTTTACTTGAACCTTTTATTTTAAATTTAAATTTGGCACAATCCTTTTATTTAAGTTAAAGTGGAACCAAATAAATAATACCATGGTCTTAGTTTAATTTTTATCTTAAGGCTTGGTCATGTTTTTTAACACAACCAAATCTTAGGATAAAAAACATATACTTGGTCTATTTTATATCACATGGTCCCTTTTATCTTAACATGATCTAGCTAAAAATGCAAGGTCACTTTTATTGCTTAGCCTAAGGCCTTATCCCAAAGTTCCATCATATTTATTTATATAATGAAACCCTAGGTTAAAACCTTATGCTAAGTCATTTTTATGATCTCCATTTTGTTTTATGTTTATTACCTTAGTCCAAAATCCTTATGCCTAGGTCCTTTTATTATTCTTGGGGTCCTTTTTTATATGTTGCAAACTTAGCTTAAAAAATTTAGACAAAAATATTCATATTTATTAATAAAACAAACCATGGTCCAAAATCTTTATTCTAAGTCCCTTTTAAATTCTTGGGGTCTATTTTATTTGTTTCAAACTTAGCTTAATAATTTTTATCCTATGTCCTTTATACATGCTATGGATCCTATCTTGATATTTTATAAAATGCATGGACCAATCACATTTAACCACTTAGATCCCAATCTATGACCCACATTTAAGCAGAGAACCTAGATTGAACAAAGCATGATCAAGTCAAAGATTTTCAAATGAAGCTCTGAGTTAATGCAAAACCACCATATGGCATAACCATAGAGCCCATTATAAACAACCTAGAAGACCAAGAAATTGACACATGACACACATAGAATGTAGAGCGAACCAAAAGATGACAAGTGGTAGACTTGGCAGACAGTCCCTCTAACTATGTTAAAAATGATGATCATATGACCGTTAAAGATGTTCTCATAGACAAAAAATAATGGTCATGAGGAATTCAATATTAACATAAAAATGATATTTGATCATGTGGTTAAAATTGATGGTCATGTGACCATCAAAAACATTCCCATAAACATCAAATGATGGTCATGAGGATGTTAATTTTAATATAGTAAAGATCCTAGTTCATATGTTTAAAATTGATGGTCATGCTACTGTCAAAGACATTTTTGGGGATGTTAAATGATGGTCACAAGGATGTCAATTTTAACATAGTAAACTTGTATCCCAATTTTAAAGGTCAATGGTCATTTTTAGATAGTAATGAATACAATGACCTAGTATGCCATGAAAATGCTACATTAAAGTTGTATGAGTGAAATAGGCCAAATGAGAGACTCTTCAGACCTAGTAATATAAAGAGTTGGGATCTAAGATCATAATGTTTGAACTAATTACACCATTGGATAACTATTTATATTCAAGCAATTAGAAGATGGGACCATGCTTGTATGGGGTAGTATCTAAAAATAATGAAAAACCTATAACAATTATAGAGCACATCATCAACTAGTATGTCCTAAGTTAGGTGAAATAAGAATATTCCTATTATAACCAACATAGTATGATATTTAAAAATAAGATATTCTTTTACAAAAACATGTGTAATTTTTAAGAGCATGGATTGTCTATAAGTCAGTTCACTATAAAAGATCATTTGTTCTAGAACATTTGAAAGGACACATATCTTATACACATGTTAAAATGTAATTGGGTTAGGAGTGATCGACATGCTTCCTTACATCCTATAAAAGGAACATTTCCAATTTTCAAAAAGGAGGGAGTTATTAGAACCAAATTACTTTATAAACTTTGAGCAGTGAATATAAGCAATGAATTCTACAAAGATTGTTTAGTATTTTCTTGTGTGAAGTGATATATGGTTTCTCTCTCAATTGTTTAGTTTTTTTTTCAGATTTGAATGGTTCCTATGGATTATTGGTGTGTACATTTGATTTTAAAGTTGTTAACTTATGCCAATGCTTGGTTAATTAAAGGTTCCTTAGTTTGTTTCATTTTATTTTCTCTGTATTTGTAGATGTGCATTAGTTATCTACTTATAGGAGTAAACCTTTAAAGTAAGATTGGTTATAATTTACATTATGTCTCATATTCCTTAGAATTATACTTGATATTTGATGTGATTTGGGATTAAACTATTCATGTTACACATTGGTTAAGTACATATCTAGATGAAATTTAAACTTTGTCATAATGTCTGAAACAAGACTTGCAACATCTTTCTTTTTGCCCTACCCTTTCTTTTGCCCTTTTTAAAACTAGGTCACCTTAGTTTAATTTTCATTATAAATATTCATCTTATATTAATTCTTAATTTAGTTCTTGATCATAATTCATCATCCTTAGCATAGTATACTTCATATTTTACATAGATCTACTATTTGGCCACAGTGGCTCCCAACCACCAACTAATATAAATATTATGAAATATTCACTTGTTTTACCTCTATTCCACCAATAGATAAAAGGATTATCATAACCCAAAACTCATGCACTCTTTGGGCACCTATGGTACACATTTATGCATCAACATAATGCACTATCATTATCTATCCATCCATGAAGGGAGGGCCATCCCCTTGTTTGGGAGATAGTATGGGAGGTATATGGTCCATAGTTGGTGTGGAAAAGTGCTTGGATGATGCTCTCCCTCCTAGTTAAAGTATTATAATGGGAAATACACTTGAGATTACAAATTGATACTTGGGCCATGGAGACTCTTGAGTCACGGATACTTTGATTCGTGGAGATTTGTATCATGTTTTAATATTTGAGATATTATTATGTATTACTAAAAATTATAACATTTATGCATTAATTCTATAATATTTGATGTTTTATCAGTCATGACTAAATTTATCCTATTTCATTTATGATTTGATACAATATTTATTGTTGTTTCAATATTGTTCATGGTTGCAATATCTATTCATGGTGATCTTTAGCTAATTAGACTAACTATAAACATTTTTGGTTAACTAAATTAATGAATTTAGTTAAATATCACTAGTTGGGTTTCTCATGGTAAAATCTATATTTTGAATATGTGTAATTTAAAAAAAATTGCTATATTCTCATAAAAGCTAATGGAGTTATTGTAAAAGATCCAAGGAAAGCAAAATTTTTTGAAAGTAGGAGAAGGAAGATGCTACAAGAACTCCTTATAGGATCAAAACTATAGAGGTAAATGTTGGTAGTGTTTTTAACCCAAAAATTATCAGGTAGTGTTTTATAAGATCTACCTCTCTTAAAAGGAAGTGGGTCTTGGGTATGGTATAGCTTCCCCATAGTCTATATGTACCATTTCTTGGTAGGCTAACTTTCACTCCCATTTTCCCCCAAAATATAGGTATGATACACAATTACAATAAAAAAACACCAATGAACATGGATAGATACCAAAATCTAATCCAATCACAATAAGAATCACACATCTTCTAAGAGGCTCATATAAATGTAAGACACTAATTCAGAAGCCCACAATCTTGATTCATTTGACTTAATACTCAAAAATAATTTCATGGTTTGTGTCAAATGACAATTGTACAAATGAGATTGAGACAACTATCAAAATTGGCCTCAACCACTATTTAAATAATTAGGCTCCACGTGTTCTCTTTGGTTAGTTCCATAACCATGCTAGCTTCCCTTTAAAATCCTAAGCCACTCTTACCACCTATCATTTCCTAGGTAACTTTTGTGAAAACCCCATGTGGTGATAATGCTCTATCCCACTTCCTAGCTACTCTATAAGAATAGCATGACTCTCTTGGGATTGTGGAGTAGTGGAATTATGCCATGTGGTAACATTATGATAACCCAGTATCCTTCATGATTCACACTCAATATAGAAACCTTTGAAATAATAGATCATCATGATTTTGTTGTAGGTATCATCTTGCTTATCCACTTACCCACAAACTTCACACCCAATACAAACATTTCTAAAATAATGGAGTATCATGATTTGGCCATGTGTCCACATCCCACTCACTTGATTTCCTATAGGGTTCACACCTAGTATGATCTTATCAAAGATCATGGGTCATCAAGATAATGCCACATGGAAACATCTCACAAGCCTTCTATCCTAGAGGTAAGCATTATTTATGGTCGTCTTTGGGAATATGAGTCATCAGGATGATGACACATGGAAACATCCCACAAGCTTGCTAACTTGGAGGTAAGCCTCATGTATGGTCATATCTAGGACTATGGGTCTCCAAGAGGATGCCATGTGGAAACATCCCATGAGTCCACTAGTCTAGTACTGACTGTACATTAAACCATATTGACATCACTCTTAGGTTAGCAAGATGGTGACACATGGATTTATTTAAACCATTCAATAAAATAACATGAAATATATTAAGGCTAAATCAAAAACAAAAGGTTAAGGAGGTAAATTTACTAAGGTTAAGAAGATCATAATGAATGAAAACCTGATCAAAAGGCATATAAGGTAATGTCTTAGTGGATGTATTAGTTGACATGGCAAATTCAACTAAGGAAAAATGCCATAAATAACTAAGTAATCAGATAAGGCATGATCTGAGGTAAAACATAGTGACAACTCTAATTAAATAGAAACACAAGGTAAAATATACATGCCTACACTGATGTCATTGAAATCAAGTCTAAAAAAGAAACATAAGATTTATTAGATTAAAGGGAATGATTCTAAACCAATAAACTCATTAGTTTTGTCAATTTATCAACTAAATGCAAGGTGAGTTTATTTGAACCAATGTCTCTAAAGGAATGCCATGCTATAATAAGCCATTCAGCCTAGTCTTTATCATATTATGTATCCAACAATGACTCAAAGACTCAGTCTTATAATTAGGCCATAAAGTTGACTATGAATTCCATTAAGGTGTATGAGTCTCAAACAAATTTAAGGTTACAACATAACTAAGATCATTATAGGATAACTAGGCTTTATAAAAATATTCCATATAATTAATTTATCTTATTGTTGGTAAGGTTTATTACAGGCAAAATAACTTATCTATAAAATACCAAGGGGAACCTTAATAAAGCCTCCTTTCTACCCATAACATCATCATAAAAACTCAATGAGATAACTATATTGTTGTTCCCAATAACCAACCTAGCTCATAAATATATGTACTCATTTTTTCACAAGATTAATCTAAATAAATTAACCATAATAATTATAAGGAGAGACATAAGCATAATCGAGAACTATTCTAAATAGAGATATAATCAAATAACTCACCATATTTTATTTAAAAATTCATAAGGACAAAGTGATTTCTTCCTTTACATAATGACTCCTTCTCAAGGGTCTAAATACAATGATCCTAACTAGTTTAAGAATCTTTTTACAAAAAGGGTTCAACATAAGACAACATAGTCTTTATTCATGACTAGCATAAATATACCATAAAACATCAATGTATAGTTCATTTCAACAAGCTATATTTTTTTTCCTAATAACAATCTTCTAGATTTTTATCTAAATTCCACTCATTATTAGATAACTTTAATTCTATTAACTCTTCTCAATTAGATATAAATAGATGCATAATGCTTAAAATACCAACCACTCATGACAAAGATTTAAGTAAGGCAATCATTTTGTCAATTTATTTGAAAATGCCTCTAAGGCTAAAGACTTTTTATATATACAAGACCCTTCCCAAGATCCTATAGATCAAGAACTCATAAGCATTTACATCTTAGTTTAACACTTAGGTCTCAATAAATATAAAATAGATGTTTTAATCCATATTTGAAGTATTATCCAAGCTCTCTCTTTTAAAATAATATTACTAGTAGGTTGGTTTTAAAAGCATTAAAATTAAATCATATTCCATCCATTTATTCACATAAGTAATAAGCACATTTATAGGATTTATTAAATAATGGAAGTTTAATCAATCTTCATTGGCACACCATGTCTTCTCCTAAGCATCTATTGGCCATAAGAAAGAAGGCTCACCACCCAACCTTTTGTCATCATTAAGATGATGTTCTAGACACCCTGAGCTCAAGACTCCATACTTCAAGAATGATTTGGTCACTTGGAAAAGGTAAGTATGGATATCTAATAAAGGGTATCATAACACAAGGGAAAAACTATGTACCACCTATAATCATATTCTTGGTTCTTACCCAAAGAGATTCTAGTCCCAAACACATAATAAACCAACATTCAAATGATCATGCAAGTGAAGAAAATAATTCAAGAATATAAGTAAATCAGGCAAGTAATTATAACATAATAAGTCCCACCATAAGATTGGAGTAGCAAGATAATGTATCACTCTATTTATTCCTACCAAAGGTCATGGTAAGTTTAGGAAACTTACACCATGAACATGTTGTTCAAAGATAAACATTGCATTATATCACAACAACATTCATAAACTTAAATTAATAAGTTGAAACATGTAAGATAAAAAATTTAGGAGCATAACCTCTCTAAGGCCCTTAAATGGGCAATCACTACATGGTAACCAAAGCACAACCATGGGAAAACCATAAAATATATAGAATAAACCAAGTGGTTATATTCTACTAAAATAAAAAAATAAATGGAGAATAAAATAATTTCATGTCTAATGAGCAATATATTATTAGGAAGCCCACCTATCAACCTATAGACCACCTATGTGCTATCCTCTAGTTATCTAAACTTGTCTCTCCTAACCCATGGTTCCTATCTATTGCTTCTCCTTCTCTTATGCTACGTCTAACTTATTTTCAAATTGGTAAAGAGTCTTAAACTAAGGGATCTCGACTTCCATATAAAGATGCCTCAAGTTTAGTCAACAACCAAATACTTGCCAACCCATACCTCATTAAGGGATGTTCTTTTCTGTGATTAATTAAGGCACATTATGGCTCTTATATACTTATATGGTTTACTATCCTACAAACCCACCTGATTAGAGTCTAGAGCAATCCATCCAAGATCTATCAATCAAAAAGTAGAAAAAATAAATGTTGGCTACTAGATGAAACAATTAGAAGATAAAAAGTTTCACCAACCAAGCTTAAAGTCTAGTCACCCAAAACTTATGTTAAGTTAGTAAGGTGGAAAATGATGACCTAGGCAACTGGCTACTTAGCAAAGGTTTGAGAAAGGTTAAGATAAAAGTTTTTAGTGATAAAACCATGATCTGTGTAGTCTCCTTCCTTCATAATCCCTTTTCATGTTCTTACACACTTATTGCACCCATAAAATCCTTTATCCTAAGATTGAGGCTTGGAATCATAAGCATGCTAGATCAGTTACTTAAACCAACATAATTATATTTCTTATTAATTCATAAGGTCATGAAGTGGGGTCGATATAACACCTAATAAAATCATAATTTTAATTGAAACATAAAGATATAATTTAAACATTATTAGACAACTCTTGCCATTTACATGATCCACTCACCTTAAAATCAACACCATTAAGGGAGTATCACCATTGATTTAGCATAATCACATTGTACATACCTAAATCATGTCTCAATATGTCTAAATAACATTATTTTCTATATTCAAATAAGAGTATCAATGGTCCCATATACATCATGTACCCATTTTTGATTTCTTTATCATCTCACTAGCAGAAGTCTTAGTCTTATTTGATTATCATGTGTCAATTAGTAATTGAAGTGACTTGTTTTCCATGAGGTGCATTGCATTATCCCCCCTTAGAAAGGTATCATCCTTGATGCAAGACTACTTTTATCATTTGATAAGTTTTTTTTAGATTCACTATATTCTAGAACATCATTAAGAATTATATATGTGCCATCTTAAGTAGACACACAATATGAACTATTTGTTTCATCCCTTAAGAACATCCTCAAATATGGATATCAATCACTACATGAAACCAAACATACTATTACTCTTGTTTTCTAACAACCCTTTTAGTTTATTCAAAGTTTATTTAGCTTAGATCATTATCATTTTTGATATTAATTCTCTTACTGGTTTTAGGATGGTGTGACATAATCACTTCAAAATTTTATCATAAGTCATGAATTCCATTTGTGAAAGTCTTATTCATCACATAATTTTCCTAAAAATAGTCATGGGAGAGTTGAATAACTTACCATCTTACTCAACATATGAGGAATTCAAATTCAACTACTTCCATCATGACATCTAGGTAAGGATCAAACAACCTTTCAACATGCCTATCACAAAAGGACTTTACATAATACCATTAGGACATTCATTTGAGGATAAAATAACCTTCCACCATACCCTGCATAGTAGATATTTGATGTGATACCATCATGAAGATGCTTCTCATAAACCACCATTACTCAGTTTCACAAAAATATATATTAACATGACCATAAAAAGAGAAACACTTTATGCAATTAAGGAGGAATAACCTCCCCATTTCCATAATTTTATTGCAATACTGTTACTGGTATTTAAGCATAATGGGAATTTACTATGACCAAATCATAAGGATGGTTCAAATATGGATCATAATAATTTGAACCTCCTGTCAGTAAAATCTCTCTAATTTAAAGATGAAAGTGGTCCAATTTTAGACCCAAGCCTTGTTTTATTCAAGACTATATTGCCACATTTTATTTCATTGATTGTATTGTATGTTAGTTGAATTACTATTAATTCATATAAGAGGCTAATCATTCTGATGTAAATCATTATACAAAACACATCTATCTCAATCCATTGAGACCCACAATTTATCTACTATAAGCATGAGAGTTCAAGTGTTCCTTGAATATGAAATTTATTCTTAGAGTAGAGTGAAGATTGTTACTCACAAAAAATAATCTTTCTAAAATAGGCATTAATCCTTAGTCATACCACTATGAACTCATATATAATTATTAAAAATATATGGGGCACTATTATGTTAACATATCTAGTGGCATTTGAATGATAGAGGTTTTTTTGAATAAGCAAATCCTGAGGAAATACCTCCCATCACCTCAATTATGTTGTATAAGAATAAAAACATGGGATTATCTCCCATTTCCATATACCATTCCATTCATGAAAGATTATAATAAATATTCTACCATGTCATTTTAATAAATGTAGGTTATTAGGATCTCAATCTACCATCCAAGATATAATGTGCAACTCAATATGAAGAAGGCTCCCAAGACATCAGTCCACTAGCTAATAGAATTATGTGAAGATAAATATATATGTGGCCCTATAAGATATCAATATGTATACCTTAGTACATCAATCCACCAACCAAGAATTAAATGTGATAATCAATATGTATGTGGCCCTCAATATATTAGATCACCAACCACTATCCAAGTGCAAAGTAAAGAGACAAAATAGTTGATATGCCAAGGGCCCTCATGATATTTGTCCACTAGCTATTATAATGCATAAAGTGAAAGAGATATTTGATACACTAAGGGCCCTCAAGACATCTATCCACCAACCATTCTAATGTGTAGAGTAAAATAGATATTCAATATGTTGGGGTCCCTCAAGACATTTATCCACCAACCATTCCAATGCATAGAGTGAAAGAGACACCTTATTTCTCTCAAGACACCTTAGTGTCTAAGAACACCACATTTGGCAAGTGAGGAAGGATTGGATCTTGGACTATAATAGGTCCCCACAATGACCCACTTAGTTATAATTTTTAAGCTACTTATTCTCCCCTATACTTACTCAAAGTGACAGTTATGCACATACTAACACATGAAATTAGCACAAGCAAACATCACAATCACTTAAGGAAACGTTGGTTGATCATGTAAGTGTAAAATCAATAAAAGGAGACCAAGTAGTCTCAATAATGAAAAAAAATCAACAAATTTCATGATCAGCCTTTAGCTTTAAATATTCAAAGTCAAGAAGAAAATAATGTTGGTTTCCAAGAAATATAAACAAAAGGTCAGACAACTTAAAATAAGTTTGGTAAGTACATTTAGTAAAAATCAAATCAAAATACAATCATTATGTGGCTCTATGAACCACTTAGGGGAAGAAGGAATAAATTAAGAGGGTGTTAGTGATCTAGTAGCTTTTTAGAGAATCAAAATATGTCATGACATAAGGGATATGTTATAATGGCCATTAATAACAAAATTTCCTATGCAGCCAATTACCACTTTATCATGCCAAATTCATTGTTGGTTAAGAGATAACATGTAGGAGGGATCTACACCACTGCCACTACATAAAATGATATTATATATTTCATGAAATAATATGTAGTAAGGAACTACACCAATGCTATTACACAAAATGATACATCTAATTTTATGAATTCATGATACATTGGAACTACACCAATGCTATTACACCAATGATAATTTTATGTAGTAAGGAACTACACCAATGTTATTACACAAAATGATACATCTAATTTTATGTATTTACCTAAAAATGGTTTTTACACGCTATGAGTGTTGCTTGAGACAACCTATTCCTAGATTATCCCTAGACATATCTTAGATCCTTAATCACACTTTTCTAACCATTATGTAAACCAAATATGTCCCTATTTATCTCAAACACATTTTTAGACCTTCATTCCTAGATCTTGGCCCTTTAGGCCCAACAGCCTGCCAACTAGACACTAGTGCCATATTAAGGACATTAGATCCACATGGCATTAGTGTCCTCAACATGGAACTAGTGTCCCTAGCCCTAAATATATTGAATGGATATATTTTCAAATATGTAACCCTCCTAATGTCTACCTAAGCACATTTTATTATTGGCACAAGCTACAAAACACTATAATTACAAGGATATTATACCTATATCCACTAGATGTAAACTAAATGCAAAAATACTATTTAAACATGAAGCAAGTTGATAAAAATCAAGGTTATTGATACCTATTTTTCCATACTTATACATACTACCATATATAGATACCCTAATCCCATATTTAAAATATTTCCAATCTCAAGCACACCCAAGGCATTCAAGACCACTATCATTATAGCACTCACTTACACTTGAACCAGGAACTAGATGGGAGAATTACATAAAGATTGATACCTCCTTATAGTATTGGTATGTAGTTAACTCTATTCATAATATGGTGTTGAGGATGTCCAACCTATCCTACTAAAAAACACACATTTTTAACTCATGCTATATTTGTAAGGAAGATTAAGGTTTTCAACATAGATTACTTTTTATAGGCATAATATAGAGTTCTAGATTTCATGTGTATAGGAATAGAACCCAAAACATAGGTACATGTAAACCCAAAGTTAAGGAATAATCCTATAAAGAGGAAACTAGTGCCATTTTGAGGATTGGAGCCACATGGCACTACTTTCCAAGTGGGTTGATACTATCTAGGGGAAGATCTAACTCAATGATCGTATATATGACACACCTATTTGTAACCCAGTTTTTAGTACTCAGATATTCCATGATAGGTATTTTATAAATAAGTCTCTATTTACAGATATTTATTACTATTTTTAGAACATCAAAGCAAGTCAAATTCTATAAAATATTAGTAGTTATTTATTGCATATTATTTCATTTATTTAGACAAATCAACCCTTTAATCAAACTTAGGATTTACACAAGTAAAACCCTAAAAGGTTAAAGCATTTAGTGAACTTAGCTTACTTCAAACATTGTTTAAAACCCTAGTTTATATTATTTAAATTTTTGGGCACTAAATTAGGGTTACATACTTATATTTTTATGATTTTTTTAGCATAACCTAGATCATTAAATTAATCTCAATTTATGGTTTCATTTATTTAAATATAATTTTAATTTTTTAAAAGCAAACCTAATTCAAAAAAACCCTAACCTTATATGCTCCAAGGGTTTGTATCCTTATTTTTCCTATTTTCATTAGCTTCTTTAAATTTTTTAGATTTTATATATTTTATTTTAATAGTTTTAATACATTCCATCAAAAAAATATATTTCTCTTCCATTAAAAAGAAGTGATAGATTAGGTGGTAATCTTATAGAGCATATTCAGATTCCTACTATCCCAAACTATAACATGGATAAGAGATCTATAATAAATCCATATATGCATCTTTCAAACCCTAATTATGTGGATTTAAATGATAATGCATCTGAAGATGAAAAATACAATCAAGAACAAGATGATATACATATTAAAAATCAGGACACTCTCCCTTCACTTAATAATGATGATATAATTATCAACAAGGATGAGATATTATAGGGTTTTAGATATATAATTTAGGAACAACCCCTTGATCATGGCAAAATCCTACAAGCCATATTAGAAATCAAGAATAAAATAAGCAAAGGTCAATCTTTAACTCCCCCAGTTAATAATACTGTTACACCTACAATGGGGCCAACTCACCTAACTTAGTTAGCACAACCTAAAATTTTAATTCAACAATATTCAATGATAGCTAAACCTCTTGTGTCTAGTACCTCCACTCTATATGTATAATCCCTTGTGCACAAGATTTATACTATGTAGTATAAGGTGTTACATCTAAACAAGGGAGCCACTAGGCCTTCACATGCCTTGGATTCTAATATTATCTTATATATACCTTTGGCACATCACATAGTGGCAACTCCCTTGCCATCTAGTTTTGTGGCACCTAAGCTTACAATATGTGATGGCAAGGGTGATTCATTGCATCATCTCAGAGTTATTCATGTAACATGTTTGGACTATGTGTTTAATGATTGGGTTCTCACTAATTTGTTTCCATGTAGTTTAAATTATTATGCCTTACAATGGTTTTATGATTTACCAAATCAATCCATCATAGCATTAAATCCTTTAGTTGACATGTTCTTATGACATTTATCTATTAATATCAGTGATAAGATATCATATTTAGAAGTGGCACAGCTAAAATAAAAGTCAAATTAGCTTATAGATTATGTCTAATGATACATGAATATATTAGAAAAATTGATATCCCCATAGTAGAGAGAGAGAGAGATCTAGGTCATATTTAAACAAAGTCTGTTACTAGCAATACACAAAGTTATCTTGTTTAAGAATTTTCTTGCATTAACAGATTTATGCCATAACTTCAAAGAAAGAGAGGTCAAGATCCCATCAATGGTAAAAATCAAGTATATAAATAGATCAAAATAAACTATTAAGAGTTAAAGTAAACCTACATATAAGGTATGGGCCACTAATAACAAGAGTGATAAAAAAAAGCCATAGTCAACATAGCTTTTGATCTATCTCCTTGATTAGTTTTATCTTCTCCTCAGGACTAAATCTTCACTAACCTTCTATAGTCACTCACATGGGTTTTACAATAGCTCTTGGAATGAAAATTCATATCTCACTCTCCCATTAAAGAGGTTGATATGACATGGCCTCTTATACATAACTACAATTCTAATGCATTCTATGATTATCATAGGTACCAAGACATGCAACAAATGAATTTATAACTCTAAATCAAAAGATACAAGATCTGATTAAGGCTAAAATTATTGATGTGGGCACACCCACAAAGGTACCAAAAACAAAAAAAATAAATTAAGGAACTAAATATATTCTCATATCCATTTCCAAAGCACACAATTAATGAGGTAGGGGGCATATTAGGTGTTCATTACACATATTAAGCACATCCATCACTAGCTTCATATCATACTATTATAGAAGAGGCACATCTATTGGATAACATTATTGGCATTTACCATACTAAAATTATACCTAGACAACTCATCACATTATTAGAGTAGGAGATTGTTGATGATGATACAAATTTACATGCACTCTTTATATGAGCATACATAGATCATCATCTTATCCAGAGTTATAGTTGACAATGGATCAAGCATAGGCATGTGCACTATAACACTTTTATTGCATTTGTGGTACTTAGAGTAGGATATATTCCCCATAAAACAATCATTAGTGGTTTTATTTTTCATTTTCGGATCTCCATCAAGGAGATTATGCTTTCATTACATGTTAGACCAACATATATAGCCACTTGGTTCCTAGTAGTACCTAGTACATGAGTGTTTGATATGTTGTTTTTTAGGACATGGTTATAGTATCTCATAGCAATCCCATCTATAGAAAATATATGCCTCAAGTACATACACGTGAATCATATGGTTAAAGTTAAGGGTATCTCATATGAGTATCCTCTACCCATCCCACAAGCAGTTCTAGCACAATCACCAATTATATTTCTAGCACCATTACTACATATTGCATATTTATTAGTTACAATGTAGAGTATAGTTCATATGCATATATCATATATTTTATTATATATATCCATTTAGGTGAGGTTTAATCTTATAGTATTGACACATACACATACTCTCCCACATAGACCATTATTAAAAAACCCCTGCATTAGAGATATGTCATTGATTCTAGATGAGCTTCCTCTAAAAAGTTTATTCCAATATCATTATCATTGGGTTCTTATGGCTCTTATCATAGGTCACCTATATCACCTACAAATTATTCTACCATATGGGTTCTTAGTACCCCTACAACTCATAGGGCATCACAGTCAGTGTCATAGATTCATAGTACCACTACACAAGTAGATACATAGATTACACTATATAATATATCATGGGATCATAGTTTCCATTTCACACATCACACATGATCACAATTCCCTTATTTGACACAAGTATAGTGATAGTGAGCATCCCATGAGATGCATCACTTAGTATGGTTCCTACCTTCTTATACATATGTTTTATTATTTCAGGGAATTAAGTGTTTAATTCCTAAATAATAAATGGGTCTAAGCAGTGTAAATTAGTGAATACTATTATTTAATTAACCTAATGATTTGTGTAAATAGATAGTATTTTTACCTTTTCTAAATATAGTAGGAAGTGAGAGAAAATAGAACTTAGCTTATTCTAGCTGATCCAGACTGAGACAGGGCGTAATACTAGAGGAGTAAGACTAGATAATAGGCTAGAATAGGTTCCTAAACTTCATTTAGAGGTTGGACAAGAGTGTTAAAAGTGGACACCCTACCATATAGTGTTGTAGTCCTATTTTGGTGCTATTGTCTTGAGGCTAAAATCTTTTTGGGTTTTGTTTGATAGGCCTATGTTACCCTATCTATGAATTTTTGAGGCCTAAAAGATTATGGAGCTCACTATCTATCTGATTTAGTCTTAAAAACCCTTAGGATCTCTTTATGCTTGAACTTGAATGGAAACTTGGGAAAGAGAGAGAAGGGGTTAGTGTGTAAACGATACACTGGATGCACTTCACACCTTGTGTGTGGGAATGCTACCTACATACCAATACTTTGAAGAGGGATAAAACTAATAAAGTTCCCCCATTGAAGTTCTTGGTGCAATTATATGTGATGTATGCAACTAGATGTATTTTGGATGACTAGGGACTAGTATGAGTGCTTGAATAGGCTTGAAATGCTCTTGGAAGGTTGTATGTAGATCATAGGGAAGAGTTCTTTAGTGTACTTGTTTTTATTCTTGCTTCTTTCTTGTAATTGAGTGCCAACCCTACTAAATGGACTATAAATGGAATTTATAGGGTAATTAATGATCATGGGTTAAATGAACTTGTATTAGGTTGACAAGGAAAAAGATAAGGATTCAGGAAAATCTGACTGTTAGAGTTAAAAATACACTTAGACAATAGTGCCATAAATATGACACCCTAGGTTCCAATGCTCCTATCCAATTTAGGAGATATTGTCCTAAGGGGATAGATCTAAATCTGAAAGGGCTACTTAGGTCTAAAAGAGCTAAGTCTGGAAGGCTATGGATGATTGGGAATTAGTGAAAGAATATCCTAGAAGGGTTATGTGAGAAATAAGGACTTATGGGTTGGGTGTCTTTAGCCATGCCTAATTCATCTAATTTTGCATTTTATATGACTAAATTTTCCCCCCTTTTGTTTTAGTGATGTAGCAAATCAAAATACTAGGATAAAGGAAAGTAAAAAAGAAAACCTAAGCTTACCTATAAGGGAGAAGCTCATGAAGTTGTGTGATGTTGGATGTGCATAGAGAGCACATTTGAAATGTGAATCTATAAATGAAAATATAATGTAGATCAGTTCTTATTAGATATGCTAGATATAAAATAAAAAGGTATAAAATATGAGTAAGAGGAAGAGAAAGGAATGAATACACCTCATTAGGTACGTGACCAATACAAAACCTCTTGTGATGTTGGATTGTGCTAAGTATGTGTTGAGTCAAGAGTAATATCATGAACAAAGCTAAGTGCTCAATTCCCTAAAAGGTGGCTCAAGAATGTAAAGGATAGCCCTTTGGCTCCATCATCACCAACTAAGTGAAGTTAATGAATCATGCATGTTCTAATTGATGTCTATACTGTGTGTCCAATCCCTCTAAATAGGTGGCTCAAGAATACAAAAGCTGGCCTTTTGGCTCCATCATTGCCCTCTAAAGTGAAGTTATGAAGTGATGCTAGTATATAATATATGTCATATAAAATGGATCATGGAGCCCATGAATGTGCTATAAATATGATAATGTGGTATGGATAACCTAAATGTGTGCTAGAAACTATGCCACTCTTGGTCATTTCGAAAGATGGAGGTTAGACTTGTATGAAATCCACTCTAAAACTGATGTACTAGGCTTAATATGAAATCCAACTCAAGAAATAAGGTATGAAAAAAGTTAAACTTGTATGAAAGGTCAACTTTAAAATGATGCCAACCACCTATAGATGGAGTAAGGCATACAATTGTTGAGAATGCCTAGAATAAACTAAAACAAAAAAATATATTAATGTGCTGTGCACATTGCCCCCAATCACTAATGTATGGAACATGGATTATGATCTAGAATTTATGCCAACTACCTAATCTAAAATTAAAGTGAGAACAATCATGTCATGCATGATAACCCCCTATATCTGAGAAAACTATACTAAAATTACTAAATCTAACTGATCTGGAAGTGCAAAAATTATCCTGAAACTGAAATTTCTACCTATTTTTGGAAAACTTGAGTGTTTTATACCTAGATAGGAGTGCCAAAATGTGGACACCTTTGTGTTTGGTGATAATATCTATTTTTGATGATATTTTCCAATGTGAAAACTAGTTACTGATCTAGAACTATCACTATTTTTTTGCTCTATTTTGATCAGTTTGACCTCTAGATTCTATATTGAGTGGTCTTAATGTTATTTTTTTGACTATTAAGAGATTTGGTCTCTATGAAAAAACCCCTATTTGATGCACCCTCTTGTGAGGGTAGGAATGATAAACTTGTAATGACTTCCCTCAGAAGAAAAGAGTTTTACAAGTGTGTTAATTTGTATAGATATATGATATAACATTTGATATTTTACAATATGTTTCAAGATATAAAAAAGTTTATATTGATAGATTGTTAGATCAATAGGGGTATGCCTAGATAGATATAATAATGTGAAAGCACGTGCAAAGTACTAAACTATAAATTCTATATATTATTTGTTAGTTATAAGGATGGATCATGATGTCCATCATGGCATCCAAGAAAGCAAGGGAAATGCATGATATGGATCATGGCATTACACACATTGAAAATCAAACAAGTAATAAAGAAGAAAGTATGAATAAATAATCATACAAGGATGACCAAGGGGCCATGCAAATAAGGGACATGGACACATATCACTAAAACTAGAAAACAAGCATGGAAGGCATGTTTAAATGCCACATATATAGACAAGTGAAACAATAAAAGTTGACATGAGGGATACAAGCACATGGAAGAGTACAAACAAAGGACATTGGTAGGTGTCCTAAGGCACACACATGAATAAAATCAAAGGACATTGTCAAATGTCCTAAGGCACAAGTAGGAGACAAGCTAAAATTTAGAAATGCAATCACACAAGCTACACTAAACAAACAAAGAAAGCATGTAATAGCTGGAAAGATACAAGCACATCTAACTAATCAAAACAAATGTGAAATTATGAAAAACATGTGTAGTACAAGACTAAGTATATGCTAAGAGATACACAAGTGCTATATACTAGTGAAATGTTGATATAGTAATCTATATAAGCTATAAAGTAATGTAAATTAGCATGATAACTCAAAGTGTGTAGTGTAGGAATGACATAACCTGGATGGTGTAGTCATGTAGAAGATTCCCCTAGTGGGTATGTATATCAATGTATATTTTGAATATAAAAGTAGGAGTTCCCCCTCAATGGGTAGAATGAAGCAGTCAAAGATCTGGATGTCACTGCACACACTCAAAGAAGATCAATAGAAGTATGGTAATGTATAAAAATTAACATACAATATCATGAAACAACAAATGTAAATTCTAGCATGATAGTATTAAAAATGTAAGACATGGATGATGCACACAATCAAAATGTTTTTGGTGTTTTGACATTGTTGAATGATATTATATTTTGAAATGTTATATTGTTTTTTTATTTTGAAATATTTGAACTATTTACAATCAATTAGGAGAGACTATGCACAAGAAATTGAAAAGGAACTATGTACAATCAAGCAAAATGAAGCTATGTACAAGTAATATTGCAAAGAAATGAAACTAACTGATAAGTTTCATGGGAGACTCCCTATCATGTTGTCCTGTATCAAAAAGAAGGATCGTGCATGATCATGAAGCATGATGGAAATACTAAGACTATGGCTATGAAAGTTATATATGTTGTAAATGCTCTAAAATCTCTATAGTGGAAACCAACTATTGGGGCCCCTTGTAACTTTGAGAAGTGGATGCAACTTTAGAGATCTTAGGGACCCATCTAGTAGTAGGATAAGCTCTTTGAATATGTGCTCTATGTATAGATGCATGAGATCTCAATGAGACTACCCTAGGTGTGAGTATGGTAGCTAAAAGCTGTATAGAATCTTAAAGTTATGTAGGTGTATGAACTCTTTGTGCTAGTGATGAAGGTCTCAATTGTGTCTAAATCTAGATTAGAGTAAGAATTGTAATAAGTGGAGGAGCTGAAAATAGATCAAAAGGGGTGCTAACCTTAGTGACAAAGCTATAAACATGGGTGTAATCAACGAACCTATGTTCATAACCTTGGGTGATAACATGTACCACATAATCTACTATAGTCATAAAGATGGTAGTAAGTGCGGGTTAAAAGCTAGATGAACCAAGTTTGAAGAGAGGAGGGATAGATATAACCACTAGTGTTTACTTGTGTCTAGTAGTGATAGGGAGATACTTAAAAGTAGTCAAAGAGTTAGATACATCTAAGTAGAAACCATGTATAGCAATATGTTTATAAAGAACATTCCATATGATAGATAGCCAATAAGGGATAGAGAAAATGCAATTGTGCATCAATGAATATAAAAATTTGACTTGAATCATGACATTTCTAAAATGTTTTGCAAGATAGTCTTGAAAAATTTTCCTCATGAGAGAGAGAAAGTATGTAATAGAGAGCATGACATTGTGCATGAATACATTTAGAACTTTGATATGTGATATGGAATTTCTAATGTGTTTATCATGATAAACTTGAAAAAATTTCCACGTGAGGAATAAAATACAAAGGAAAGAGATCATGAATTTTTTCATAAAGGCATATAATTTTTTGACATGCAACATAATATTTTGAATGCATTTAACAAAATAGATTTGGTAATTATTCCATATGAGCAAAGGAGAATATGCAAAAGGAATTTTGAAGTCTTGTGTAGTTTTTTCAATGAAGTTTGTAATATCATCACATATAATGAAACATAAACATGAAATGCAAAGGATGAAACTTTGTACTAACATATGATATACTTTATCATTCAAATACATGATAGTGCCCACTATGGTTTCCTTGTTATTTGCAAGAAATGTAAGAAAAAAATGTACATAAGTGAGAATCATTTTTGCAATTTGATTATGGATGTAAGGTGATACCTCAAGAAGCAAAATAGGAGCTAGTACATGCAACTAGGGATTTTTAAAAAATATTTTTACAAAATACTATGAATTTTTGAAATTTAAAGTGATTTTCTTATTTTAATATGCAACTAAAAATTTAGAAAATGATTAGAAAATTACCAAGTGTTTAGTTGATGCAACTAGGGTTTTGAATGATTTTTTTAAAAATTAATGTAATAATTTGAAAAATTTAGAGAAATTTGTAGAATTTTGCTTGAAAAATTTAGGAAAAAATCAAAAAATATTTTTAAAATTAGCAATATTTTTCCTAATGTTTGAAAAGTGTTTATATGCACAAAGGACATATTATGTGCAAACTAGGGCTTGAATAAAATATATGATATTTTTACAATGAATTGGTATATTTATTATTTTTAAATTTATAAAAAATTAGTAAATTATGGAAAAAAATCAAAAATAATTATCCTTAGGGTTTCTAGGGTTTTAATGTGAAAATTCAAAGTAAGTTAGGTTTACCAAATGTTTTAGGAAATTAAGTGTTTAATTCATAAATAATAAATGGGTCTGATCAATGTAAATTAGTGAATAATATTCTTTAATTAACCTATTGATTTGTGTAAATAGATAGTATTTTTACCTTTTCTAAATATAGTAGGAAGTGAGAGAAAATAGAACTTAGCTTATTTTGGTTGATCCAGACTAAGATAGGGCCTAATACTAGAAGAGGAGGACCAAAAAATAGGCTAGAATAGGTTTTTGAACTTTGTTTTTGTGTTGAATAAGAGCACTAAAAGTGGAAACCCTATTTTGTGTCGATGTAGTCCTATTTTAGTGCTATTGTCCTGAGGCTGAAAGCTTTTTGGGTTCTATTAGATAGGCCTATGTTACCTTGTCTATGATTTTTTAAGGCCTAGAAGCCTATAGAGCTCATTGTGTGTCTAATTTAGTCTTCAAAACCCTTAGGATATCTTTGTGCTTAAACTTGAATGGAAATTTGGGAAAGAGAGAGAAGGGGTTAGTGTGTAAAGGATACACTAGATACACTTCAGAACCTATATGTGAGAATTCTACCTACATACCTGTTGGGTGAATATTTTGTCATCAACTAACTGATGACAAAATGGGTATATCAACCACAGTATAAGGAGATCTATGCCACAAAAAGTGTAGGTTTACCACATCTTAATGAGATAAATCTCTCCTCTCATTAAGGGGAGGTTCCCTATGAATCACTTATATTCTATATGTATATATAAGTAAGCAAAAAATAATACTCAGGGTAGTATAACACCATCCATCTCTCTTTTTTTAGAGATGATGTCCAAGGAACAAAAGAGAGAAGTCTCGATCAATTGCTGAAAGCATTCCTCTTCTTTCAGGAATGGTATCCAGCGCATAGCAAAAAATCTCTTGAAGTAGTAACAAGGTCCACAAAAAAACCCATGAAAGCACAAAGTCTTTCGTTACCTCCACTGATTCGGAACACACGTAACATTAGAGTGAAACAAATCTCAAAGTATTTTCCTAAAACTATAATGAATAAAAGGGTTACCAGGATAAAAGCAACTCAAAGTCTTTCTTTTATCCTTTAGAAATGTCTTTAGATAATTTCAATACACACACTTTGCTTATTAAATCAAATAGATGAGAGATTATTAGGAAAGAGAACACAAGAACTATTTTCTAAATAACACAAATTACTCCAACATAAAGTCTAAAATAAACCTATTTCTCATTCATTCGATAAAATATGATTTACAAGTTGAGCACAAAGTCTCAAGAAGTGTCTCAATTTCAGCAGAGTTTTTGCTCTCAATTATCTAGAGATCCTTTTATCTTTTAGAGGTTCCCTCTATATATAGGGAGAAACCTTCAAAAATGAAAAAGATTAAAATATCTAGTCAAAGATGAGTCATCATTGAATTTGGGATATTTTCCATATTTTTTACATGTAATTACATATTACAAAATTACACGTGAAAATGTCCAAAGTCAATTACAAAGTGCGTGAAAAGAATAGTTCAACTTTTGTCACCAGAGTTCTTTAGATGAGCATCATACATGGTGATAGATGCCTAAATATTGATATTGTCTGATGCAATAGGATTTTTGAAAATTACCTTAGCCCTCACCGTAGCATCTACCATAGTCTTGGTATCTTTGTTGTAGAATTGGGTGTATTGGAGGATGAACTCTGTGTGATGTGCTGCCATAGGGAAAGAGGAGACTAGATGAATGTTGCTTTCAATTATCCTTTTCATTTTAGAGCTTAGATTCTTCATCTTGATTTTCTCTACAAACTCAGCCATATCTACGTGGTAGATCTCTATGTCCCTAATGTCATCGATATTAGAAGTGATCGAGGTGATTGGAAAAACACCTTTGACTTTTTTGGAGAAGCTTTAGTCATTGAGATGAGCCTTTGCTAAAAGTACGTTGACGAAGAAGGATCTTGAGGAGGAACTGTGATAAGAGTCATGATCATGCAATTAGGGGAAAAATGGGCAATATGGGAAAATTGCATGTTGGGTGATCATGATTAGGGAAACATGCTTGAAAAGGTCAAGGTGAAAGTGGGTTGGAAAGCGAGAGGAAAATGGGGAGGAGGTGAAAAATAGAAGGAATGAAGATTTCTCTGGAGTTAGAGAAATTGGAGAAAAAGATGCAAGGGCAGCAAAATTTTCCACCTTGGCATGTGGGATGGTTTGCATGCATAAGCGACAAAATTCACCACCTATGCATGCGAGATGGGAAATAGGCACAGGCGACAAATTTTTCCACCCGTGCATGCTGGCAAAAAAAAGTGTAAGGGTGACAAAATTTGCTGCCCTTGCACTCAGGTGTAATGGTGGAAATTTTTTCTACCCCTACACCTGGGACCTACATTGGTGGCAAAATTTACCGCCAGTGCATCTTGGTCAGGAAGACCTACATCGTGGCAAAATTTATCGCCAATACAAGAGATAGGTGGGGAGGTGATTTGTTAGGGTGGTGAAATCCACTGCCCTTTATAGGTAATAATACTTGGGAAAGAAGGGAGGGCAGTGAAATTTTCCACCCTAGCATGGAGTAGGAAGTAGATGGATAACCGATCGGGTAGGAAGGGAAGAGGAGGAAAGGAGCTCGGTTTGAGGAGAAAGGCATCTAGACTGGAGGAAGAGAAGAGGGGGAGAGAAGAAAATAAAAACAAAAACAAAAACAAAAACAAAACCTAAGAAAGAGGAAAAATAATAAATAAAATGTAAAAATGAAGACCTACCTGGAAAATGATGCATGAAAAGAAGTTGAATCCAAAAAAATGCTTCTTTCCACTTGTTGGATCATCCAGAGGTAGAGATTAGGTGGAGTGGAAGAAATAAATCAAAATGGGGTCAAAAAGGGATTAAATGGAGAAAAATTGACCCCAACCACTTGACGCATGTGGCCATAAATGTCGCACATGAAAAATGAGGTAGTGCATGGGTGGCAAAATTTGCCACCCTTACACTAAAAATTAAAGGGACATGCAGGGGCAGTGAAATTCACTGCTCCTGCATGTGAATAAGAAAAATGTAGGGGTGGTAAAATTTGTTGCTCCTACATTTTCGATGCAAGGGTGGCAAAAAATCACCACTCCTACATGAAGAATAAATAAAAATGCATTGGCAGAAAAATTTGCCACTCGTGCATGAAAAAGGAAGAAAAAGACTAACTTTGGGAAAAGGGAGATTGTCCCCTAGTCGCATCAAGACCATAACAACCTTCACATTTTGGGGAAAACATAACAAAGAGACATTATGAACTTTGAACAATGCTAGTTGAGAAAACATGAGAACAAGAAAAACTCATCTTGAAAAATAAACTTAGAGAGAAAAAGGTGAAATAGACAAGTTTTGCAGGGGGTTGTTCCAAAAATGAGCTGAGCTAATTTTAGAAACAATAGCTGGCTCTTGTTGAGGAACTTCTATTATTAGAATTGATCAATGGGAGTAGAAACCAGTCTTTAAGTGCCTTCATCTAAGCCATTGGGCTATAGAGTCATGCTAAAAATAGAAGAAAACAAAAAAAATGTAAAAACTATACAAATATATAAGTGGATCCATCTAAACTTCAAGGATTGAAATGTTTCAGATGCTGCCCACTATGGGGTAGTGTAAATGGTGCTCCATCTTGATACTCCAATAAGAAGCTATTCTCACCATAGAGTTGTTGAAGGGTAAACAAACCTCTCCATAAAGAGTCAAATTTGTTGTGCATTCCCTTTGGTTCTCTCCTCTTGTCCCACAACAAGACTTGATCTCTGATTTGAAAATCATGAACCTTAGCCCTTTTGTCAAAAAAATTCTTCACCTAATTCTAATGTGCCATAATCTGGTCCACCACCATGGTTCACTACTCATTCAATTCAGTTAGACACATGATCCTTTTGTTGATTGAATTTTTGAAGGTTGAATCTTTGATTGCTTTGGCTAACTTGAGCACTGGTAGTTTTAGAGTGATAGGTATCTTCGCATTCAAGCCATACAAAATTTGGAATGGCGACATGCCTATGGCCCTCTTGGGTGTAATCCTATCCACCCATAAAGCATCAAATAGTGCTTTGTGCCAAGTTCTCTGATTATCATCTACCAATTTCCTGATAATAGTGACCAGGTTCTTATTGTTTGATTCTGCTTGGCCATTTCCCTATGAGAAATAATCTAAAGTATGGGACAGGGTAATTCCATAATAAAAGTAGAATTAAGTAATTTCATGTGAAGAGAAATAGTCCACATTATCTATTACAATTTTGAGTGGAACCCCAAACTGGGAGATGATATTTTCCTTAAGAATATTGCACACCACTTCAGACGTAGTGTGCTTGGTTGGGACGGCTTCCACCCATTTGGTAAAGTAATCAGTTACCGTGAGGACATAATCATGCCTAGCACTTGAAGATGGGTTAACTACATCAATGAAGTCAATACCCCACTATTGAAAAGGCTCTTCAATTATTATTGGCTTGAGGGGCAATGTGGCCAGTTTAGGCTTTCCAATGAACTACTGACATAATTCACATCTATGCACCCATTTGTAGGCATCTTGAAATAGCGTAGGCCAATAGTACCTTACTCATAGAATTTTGTGCACTGTCATTGGTGTAGAAAAATTTCCTCCACAAGCCAAACTATGGAAAGACTCCAAAATTTTATCTTGTTGTACCTTATCGACACAACAAAGAAATACCCCATATAGGCTTCTTTTATACAAACCATTATCCCACAAAACATAGCTAGCAGCCTTTAGTTTAACATTCTATTTTTCCTTATAAGAGAGATGAGCGGGACACTCACCATAGGTCAAAAAATGGGAAATGTCAAAATACCACTCATCAGTAGTGGTAACAAAGAGGATCGTAGGCATGTCTTTGATCTCCATTTCTTCATTTTTTGCTCCCTTAAGAATGTTGTCGACAATCAACTGACAAAGACCCTTTCCCCACACAAGTTTGGTAGGTTTGATGTCTAGATAAAACTCCTAAATCTTGAAAATACAATTGCCCCTCTTCGTACCAAACTCTTTTTGAGTCAAAATAGACTTCACAGTTGTATCTGGCACCAAAACCTCAGTATGCAATTTCAGGATATAAAACCTAAAGTGTTTAACTGCTTTGACCACTGCATACACATTCTTCTCCATGTTTGAATATTTTAGCTCGTGAGCCTTGAGTGGTCAACTCATGAAGGAAATAGGAGATTCCACACCTTTTTGGTTCTATTGAACTAAAATAGTTGAGAGTGTATGTTCAGAAGCATAACTGTATATTTTAAAGTTTTTGGTGTAGTTTGGACAAAATAGGATTGGTGCATGAGTGATTACTTCTTTGATGTCTTTGAATGCTGATTTTCCCTCTGTAGTCCCCCTAAAGGTAGCCTTTCATTTCATCATATTGACAATGTGGTGAGTTTTTTCAGTGAACTCAGGGATGAACCTTCAAAGAAAATTCACCTTTTTGTAGAAAGAGTGAACTGCAGTTTTACTGATAGGTAGAGTAAGCTCTTAGATGGACTTGACTCTTTTTGAGTCAATTTTAATACCTTCTTGGGACACAATATGTTTGAGAATTTTCCCTTCTATCACCCTAAAGATAGATTTTTTGGGATTTAAAGAAATACCATTCTGACGACAGCATTCCAGTATTCTTTGTAAATGGTGGACATGGTCAGAATGATGCTTTGAAAATATCATCAAATCATCTAGGTATATTATAATGATCTTACCCATTTCATCCTTAAAATTGAGGTCCATCACTCTTTGAAATGTGGTGCCAACATTTATCAAGCCAAAAGGCATCCTTCAAAAAGTGAAGGTGCCCCACAGTGTGGTGAAGGCAGTCTTATGCTGATCTGCTTTTCCAACTTCAACCTTATTATACCCTAAGAAAATGTCCAACATTGATAACATCTCTGAACTTATTACCATCTACATAACTTGATCCATGATAGGGAGAGGGTAGTTATCTTTTAAAGATAACTGATTCAAGTTTCTGAAATCTACGCAGATTCAAATTTCACCATTCTTTTTTCTCACAGGCACTATATTGGCAATCCATGTGGAGTGATGGATTGGAAAAATTATCTTGGCATCAATCATTTTTTGTATCTTAGATAAAATGGTACCTAATATTTTTAGATTATATTTCTTGGACTTTTGCTTGTAAGGCACTGAGTTAGCCTTAAGAGGAATGTCATGGTGAATTTCATTAGGCCTAAGTGATTTCAGGTCGTCATAGGAATATGCTAAGACATCTATATATTGGCAGATTAGAGTAGTGAACTTGAATCTCTCCTTGGGAGTGTAGCATTTAACAATGTTCACCATCTTAGGATCTCCCTTGGTTCTCATGTTTACTTGATCAAAATCTTGAGATGAGTTTGAATTCATTCGCTGTTGTTTGATGAATCTGTTATGGTTATCAAATAGTTTCTCTAGGGAAACTAGGCCTTTGAAAATCTTATTCCCCTTAAGCTACAGGAAATCCTTGTCTACGTCTGTATTCAATTCAGGAGTTGTCTCACATTCTTGAATTTTATTGCCTTCAAAATGTAGTTGTTCGAAGCTGTCATTTTGCTCCAAGAAGGTAATGATATGATTATCATTATTGAATACTTGCCAATGGCTGGCATTATTAGGTACACTTGGTCGAAAGACCAGTTTAATAGAGTACTTGTCTCCTTTAAAGTCTGGGTGGGGAACCAAGAGAGTAGCAGAAACAACCAATGCATCTGCCTGGTCATTGAATTCTCTCAAAATGATAGAGATGCTAAAAGCATCAAAAATTTCAATTTGGTCCCAAACTAGATTGTGATAGTGGCACAATCTTTCATTCTTGGTTTGATAGAGGTTACTTACCTGAAAAACCACCAATTCAGCATCCCCTTTAGCATGGAAGATTTTAATGCCTTTTTCTCTAGCAGCCTGCAATCCAAGTAATAGGGATTCATACTCGGCTGTGTTGTTAGTGTTGCTAAACTACAACTTGTAGGATAAGGGAATAATATCTCCTTAAGGGAATACCAACACAATTTCAGCTCTTGAACTGGTAGAGGAGAAACTACCATTGAATTTTAAGATCCATACCTCACTAGACACCATTTTTCCTTTGAAAACTTCTTCATTTGGAGGAAGAGGTTCTTCCATGCATTCTTTTTGCTTTACTGATCCTTCTGCTTTGTCAGCTGAACACATTTCCAAGTTATTACCTATAGGAGTTTCATCGGATGCCTCATTAACTTTGTCTATAGACAGGAAGTAGTTACCCATGCCTGAAGACTTAAATAAAATTTGAGCTTTTGGTGCTGATGATCGGGTGACTACATATTTTGCCTCTTTTTTAGGAAGCAATCTCTTCATAATACCTTGAATTGGGATCCTTGCCTCGAACAAGTCTATGCTTAGCTCACCACCAACATCCTTGTAGAAATTTCACTTGAGAAGGATGTCGTAAGAGGCTGGAATATCAACCACCAGAACCATCATTTTTATCTTCTTTTTTGGAAAAGCTACAATTGCAAATTGGGCATCTTTTATTTGATCGAGGAGTGGGACTTGCTTGTTTTCCATAAAAAAACACCTCCCAAAAGTTTTGGTCAAAGTTAGACCAAGGGAATCTGCCACCTTGGCAGGCATAACATTATTAGAAGCTCTAGAATCTATTATGTAATTACTCAATTTATAACCATTTATCAGTAGGAAAATATAGAAAGGTTCTATTTTCCTAGGAGCAACATGAGGAGTCACAACAATATTATTTTAGGTGGATTTATCCTTGGGGGAATCATGAGTGGCCTTTGAAGAATCTTGTCCTATGGGGATGGCTTTATTTTTTACATATTCTACCAACCTATCAAACTATTCGGGATTGGCTCTCAAATACTCAATCTCAGTCATTTGAATATTAGTCTTTCTGGTGTGATCAATTATATCAAATAATTGAAATGAATTTGAGATAGATAAAGAGGGCCCATCATCTTGATCTTTAGTGGGTGTGGCACTGGTCTGAGAAATAGAGGTGGAAGATATGGGATAGTTTAAGGTACTTAATTTTTTATTAGTTACCTGATCTTTTAGCTGGGGAGGTAATGGAGTCCCTTGTTTAGCGATGGAGACCACTGGTTGAAGTTCTTCTTTCACTTTCCCTTTGTTAGTTTGTGGAGCTAACTAGTTTTGAGATCTGGTAAAAATAGCATAGGATCCATCAAACCCTTCTCCTTTACTTCCAACCTCATCTTGGTAGTCCAAGAAACTAATATTAGAGTCACCAGCTAATTCTTCTTCCTGCCCTTTGAAGAGATTAGCATCATCTTGTTGGTCCAACTCAGGTTGGAGTGAAAAGTCATGTTTAGCTTCCAAGTAATCGATTGCTGAATTGGCAGGTGCTGCTTCAATGGCTAGTTTCCCCTGAGGGGGAGACAAGCGATTGGGTTGCCCTTGGTTTTGGGTAGCATTACCCTAATATTACTAATTCTAGAATGTTCTCCTTGGCATATCTTGATAAGTGGGAGTAGACATATTTTGGGCCATTTGTCTTTTCAAAGCTATTAGTTCATTTATCAACTTTTGCACCATAGGATCTATAGTGCCTATAGAAGAACTTTCATTAGTGAAGAAAATCTATTTTTAATGGAGTCTTTTCTGATCTTACCTACTAGGATAAGGTCATCTTCAATCTCAGTAGCTAAATTTTGAGCCAATGCGAGATCCATAGGGCCAGCCCACCTCAACAAAAAACTTACTTTGGGAAGTTGCGAGTTGATAAAAAACACTTGAGATTCTTCGGCGTGGGCTGAGTGATGGTACGAATTTAGTTCCTTAACTTATTGAATTTGGATATGAAATCCCTCATGGGCTCATGGGGTTCCTTCTTCATCTATGTAAGCTGAGATAACAAGGCATACACATCTGCAATAGGTTTAAATCTAGCTTCAAATTTGGACTTGAGCGTATTCTAGTTAGTTATAGTTCGAGCTTGAAGGTGGTAAAACCAATCCATGATAGTGCCTTGTAGAGTTTCTATAAAAAGTCTCACTGCTACGTCTTTAAATTCCACATCGATTATGTTGCATGCTATAGAGAAGGTAGCAATATGTTCATCGGGGTGAACCTTCCCATCACCAAAAAACTTGAGAATTTTTTTTCTAGAACTACGAGGTAGTTCGTGTAAGGGTGGGGTCAAATTGAGAGGGCCAAAAGAATTGCCCCACGGACCTTGAGCCATTATGATAAGATGGTTAAATGGTGGGATAACAAATCTTGGTGGGGTCAATAAAGACAAAGCCTTCCCAGTATTGAGGCTAGAAGCTTCACCAAGTATGGGAGATTTGGCGTTGGTAGGAGGGAAGCTCCTAGTTCACTGAAGGCGAGATGGAGGAGAAATCTCAAAATTAGTTTATCGCACCAACTCGAATATGGGATCAACAATACCTTGAGCTCTCTGGCCTCGTGTGTACAGTGGATCTTCTAGAGTGTCAAATGAAAAAGGAATTGAAATTGCTTCAAGTTGAAGCTTGAGGCTTCAAAATGCATGTTTGTTTCCCCAACAGAGTCACTAAATTTTTTTTGGGTGAATATTTTTTCATCAACTAACTGATGACAAAATGGGTATATAAACCATAGGATAAAGAGATTTATGCCACAAAAAGTGTAGGTTTATCACATCTTAATGAGATAAATCTCTCCTCTCATCAAGGGGAGGTTCCCTATGAATCACTTATATGCTATATGTATATATAAGTAAGCAGAAAATAATACTCAGGGTAGTATAACACCATCCATCTCTCTTTTTTCAAAGATGATGTCCAAGGAACAAAAGAGAGAAGTCTCGATCGATTACTAAAATCATTCCTTTTCTTTCAAGAATGATATCCAACACAAAGTAGAAAATATCCTGAAGTAGTAACAAGGTCCACAAGAAAACTCATAAAAGCACAAAGTCTTCTATTGCCTCCTTCACTGATTCAGAACACACGTAGCAGTAGAGTGAAACAAAGCTCAATGTCTTCACCTAAAACTATAATGAATAAAATGGTTATCAAGATAAAAGAAGCTCAAAGTATTTTTTTATCCTTTAGAAATGTTTTTAGATAATTTTAATACACACACTTTGCTTATTAAATCGAACAGATGAGAGATTATCAAGAAAGAGAACATAAGAAATATTTCCTAAATAATACAAATTACTCCAACACAAAGTCTGAAATAAACCTGTTTCTCATTCATTTGATAAAATATGATTTACAAGTTGAGCACAAAGTCTCAAGAAGTGTCTCAATTTTAGCAGAGTTTTTGCTCTCAATTTTCTAGAGATCCTTTTATCTTTTAGAGGTTCCCTCTATATATAGGGAGAAACCTTCAAAAATGGAAAAGATTAAAATATTAAAATATCTAGTCAAAGATGAGTCATCATTGACTTTGGGATATTTTCTAGATTTTTTACATGCAATTACATATTACAAAAGTACACGTGAAAATGTCCCAAGTCAATTACAAAGTGCATGAAAAGAATAGTTTAACTTTTGTCACCAGAGTTCTTCAGATGAGCATCATACATAGCGATAGATGCCTAAATCCTGATACTGTCTGGTGCAATGGTATTTTTGAAAATTACCTTAGCCATCACCGTAGCATCTACCATAGTCTTGGTATCTTTGTTGTAGAATTAGGTGTACTGAAGGATGAACTCTATGTGATGTGCTGCCATAGGGAAAGAGGAGACTAGATGAATGTTGCTTTCAATTATCTTTTTCATTTTAGAGCTTAGATTCTTTGTCTTGGTTTTCTCCAAAAAATCAGCCATATCTATGTGGCTGATCTCTATGTCCCTAATGTAATCGACATTAGAAGTGATCGAGGTGATTGGGAAAACACCTTGATATTGTTACTTCATCACCTTTGACTTTTTTATAAAAAATTCAGTCATCAGGACGAGCCTTTGTCAAAAGTACATTGACGAAGAAGGATCTCGAGGAGGAACTGTGATAAGAGTCATGATCATGCAATTAGGGAAAAAATTGGCAATCTGGGAAAATTGCATGTTGGGTGATAATGACTAGGGAAATGCGCTTGAAAAGGTCGAGGTGAAAGCAGGTTGGAAAGTGAGAGGAAAATGGGGAGGAGGAAAAAAATGGAAGGAATGAAGATTTCTCTGGAGTTAGATAAATCAAATAAAAAGATGAAAGGGCAAAAAAAATTTCTGCCTTGGCATGTGGGATGGTTTTCATGCATAGGCGGTAAAATTTGCCGCCTGTGCATGCAAGATGGGAAATAGGCACAGGCAACAAATTTTGTCGCTCGTGTATGCTAGTAGGAAAAAGTGTAAGGGTGGAAAAATTTGCTAACCTTGCACTCAGGTGTAATGGTGGAAAATTTTACCACCCCTACACCTGGGACTTGCATCGGCGGTAAAATTTTCTGCTGGTGCATTTTGGTCGGGCAGACCTACATTAGCGACAAAATTTGCCACTGATACAAGAGATAGGTGGGGAGGCAATTTGTTAGGGTGATGAATCTACTACCCTTTATAGGTAAGAATACTTGGGAAAGAAGGGAGGGTGGCAAAATTCACTACCCTAACATGGAGTAGGAAGTGGATGGATAGCCGATCGGGTAGGAAGGGAGGAGGAGGAAAGGATCTCAGTTCGAGGAGAAAGGCATCTAGAATGGAGGAAGAGAAGAGGGGGAGAGAACAAAACAAAAACAAAAACAAAAACAAAACCTAATAAAGAGGAAAAATAAGAAATAAAATGTAAAAATGAAGACCTACCTAGAAAATAATGCACGACAAGAAGTTGAATCCCAAAAAAATGCTTCTTCCCACTTACTAGATTGTCTAGAGGTAGAGAGCAGGAGGAGGAGTGAAAGAAATAAATCAAAATGGGGTCAAAAAGGGATTAAATGGGGTAAAAATCAGCCCCAACCACTCATTCCATGTAGCCATAAATGCTGCATGTGAAAAATGAGGTAGTGCAGGGGCAACAAAATTTGCTGCCCTTACACTAAAAATCAAAGGGACATGCAGGGGTGACAAAATTCACTGCTCCTACATGTGAAGAAGAAAAATGTAGGGGTGGAAAAATTCACCACTCTTACATTTCATATGCAAGGGTGGCAAAAATCACTGCTCCTACATGAAGAATAAATAAAAATGCATTGGCGGCAAAATTTACCACCTGTGCATGAAAAAGGAAGAAAAAGACTAACTCTAAGAAAAGGGAGATTGTCCCCTGGTCGCATCGAGACTGTAACAACCTTCACGTTTTAGGGAAAATGTAACAAAGAGATGTTAAAAACTTCAAATGATGCTAGTTGAGCAAACATGAGAATAAGAAAAACTCATCTCAAAAAATGAACTTAGAGAGAAAAAAGTGAAACAGACAAGTTTCACGGGGGGTTGTTCCAAAAATGAGCTGAGCTGATTTTGGAAACAACAATACCAATATTTTAAAGAGGGATAAAACTAATGTTATTCTCCCATTGAAGTTCTTGGTGTAATTATGTGTGATGTATGCAACTAGATGTACTTTGGATGACTAGGGACTAGTATGAGTGCTTGAATAGGATTGAAATGCTCTTGGAAGGATGTATGTAGAGAATAGGGAAGAGTGATTGAGTGTACTTGCTTGTTTTCTTGCTTCTTTCCTATAAATGAGTTTCAACCCTTCTAAATAGACTTTGAATGGCCTTTTATAGGGTAATTAATGATCATGGGTTAAATAAAATTGTATTAGGCTGACAAGGAAAAAGATAAGGATTTTGAAAAATCTAATTGTTAGAGGTAAAAATGCACTTGGACAACAACACCAAAACAAGACACCATAGGTTCCAACACTCCTATCTAATTTAGGAGCTATTTTCCTAAGGGGATGAGACCTAGGGGGATAGATTTGGGCCTAAAAGGGCTACCTAGGTTTGAAAAATATAAGTTCAAAAGGCTATGAATGACTGGGAATTAGTGAAAGAATAGCCTAGAAGGGTTGTGTGAGAAAGAAGGAGGACCTATGGGTTGGGTGTCATTAGCCATGCTTAAGTCATCTAATTTCACATTTTATATGAATACAACATTCTTTTTTCTCTCTTGATACTTGTACATATTTTATTTTCATTTGCTTTACATAAATTATATAGAGAAAATACAAAAATAATATAACATGTGAAAACACAAAAAAATTCAAATATTACTCAAAAACACAAAATTTATAGATTTTATGCATTGCTATGTTTACATTTCTTCTATTTTCTAGACACTACATGTGTTATCTATCTTATTGTAGTCAATTTTATCATACATACATGCTTCGCTTATTCTTGTTGAATACTTGTAGATTACATACAAGACTTAGGTCCACTACACTGGTTTAAATTTTCTATCATATACCCACTGGGGGCATATACACTATCCAAGTTTATTCATTTGATACAACCACTCACTTGGAGACATATTATACATAGTTTTTATTAACAGGTTCTATCCTTACATATCTTATATTATAGTTTTCATAATGATATATCTTGATATTGATCAATTCTACTCATACTCAAATTTGTTGCTAAGTATCATTACTTTAGACTCAACATATGAACATCCTATCATTTACACATATTTGTACTATATCCATACATATTTTCATTTATAGCTTTCCTAGTTTAGACTTAATTATGTTTTCATATACTTCTTCTATTAGAGGGCATTTGAATATGACATTGTTTTTTGCATCTATGCCACTTCTATTCATGTATGCCTTGGACATGTGCCCATGTACCTTGTGTGTAATTTTCTAATTTTATATGTGGACATTTGAACATGTCCTTCTATGTGTCTCTAATCCAACTTGTTTATTGCTTGTATATGTGTACATTTGAACATGTCTTTGTATGTCTTCTATTCTCAAATTTAGTGGTATGTGCCCATGTCCCTTGTATTGTTCCCCCTTGGCCTATTTTGTGTGCCTCATGTGTTTTGTATGTGTGCTTTCTTATATGCATCATCACCATGAAACTTGTATTTTCTTGTTAAACACACTAGGTTTTAATGCCATGAGGGACCTGATGCATCTACCCTACCTACTTAGGTGTTGTGATGGACATCATGTCATATCCTCTAGGTAGCTATTTAGATTTTGTATTATACACATTAAATCTATCTTGACACCCATGTGTAATGGTAAATACAACATACATATTACAATACATAAATACTCTCAAATTCTCTTACATTCTAATGTTATGTTTGCACATTATATTGTACTATCATGCAATTATCATATATGCTTCAACTTACACATTTTTTAGAGCTAATTCTTTTTAGGATAGTTCTTGTACAGGTCAAAAACTACCTTCAAAAGAGGGAAAATTTATAGGGGTTTGTCATAGAGATCAGGATCCTACATTACATTCATAGATCATTTTTCAACACACATGCTTAATTTCAAGAAATCAAACATAGGAAAGACACAAGAAAAAATAGGGACTCAAAAAATAGTTGAGACTCAAATTTTTGACAAGATAGACATTAACACCTAGATTAGGACACTAGAACCAAATGTGATATTATCCAAAACATGGCATTAATGTCTAGTAGCCCTAGTTTTAAGGTAGTTTAGATTATCCATAATAGTACACTAGGTATAGTACATATTCCCATAGATCTATCTATAGGTTTGATAGTTATGTTTATATTTTACTCGAATACACTCATTTTAGCTCAAATTCATATCTATTTCTTAGATTGGGGACATCATGCATGGAATGATCACTCTCACATTTAGTTTAGATACATATAAATAGTTATTACAACTCGGTCCAAAATTAATAGACTCAAATATTAGATAGGGACATGAGCATAACACATAGTTTTCATATGCTCAATTACACATAGGTTAACTAGATGGAATGGAAAAATCCATGTCATTATCTATGATGTATATACTTGACATCATATTCTATATTGTCACTATTTTCATGCCTTACTCCATCTATAGTGGTTGGCACTCTCAAGTGGCCCAAAGCTACCTAGTGTACTTGAATGGCCACATACCCAAAATACATAGCTAGATATACCCAGTTAGATATTTATAACACTTTGTGAATTTTATTTTTAGATGCATTTACCACCCATGGGTAGAAAATGATGGATTCATGGCCTACTTGAGTTCTTGATCCACCCACTTGAGAGGGTTAGACACACCTAATGCCAAATCCAAGATATTCATAGGTCATGATTCACCAAGAAAGGTTGGGCAATGATGGAATCATAGCTAATTGATTTCTTGAGCCATCCACATATGAGGATTGAAAAGTATATTAGCCTAGTCTATGTTTTTAATTATTTGATCACTATTTACATGAACACATAAAATTTATCACCAAGTTCATTCATTAGTTTGTGTACCTAATGAATTATATTCATTCATTTCCTCTTTCCTATCTCTTTACTTAGTTTTGCTCAGTTACTTTATTTAGCATAATATTTTTATTTTAATATCTCTTAAGTAAGGATTGATTTATGCATGTTTCATTATAGGTCATGCTTTGGATCATGTGTCATATACACAGACCCAAATTCACATACTCAGATTTAGATACAAAGGCTTCACTTCCTATGTATGTCTAAGTATATTTATTTTTGCTTTATACTAGTCATTGAATTTGTTGCATTTATAGCATAAATGGGGGAGGATAATGTAATCACCTAAAAGTGGTATTTGGATGCTAAGAGTGTTTCTTAAGACAACCTATTCCTAGCTTATCGCTAGACCTATCCTAAAATCTTTATCACACTTTTCCATCCATTATGTAGACCACGAATGTCCATAGTCATCTCAAGCATATTTTTAGACCTTCATTCCTAGATTTTGGCCCTTCATGCCCAATTGCCTTCTAGTTGGACACTAGCACCACATTAAAGACACTAGAGACACAAGGTGTTAGTTTCCCTAATATTTTGCTAGTGTAAATTTCCCTAACTCTCTCAAATATATATATTTTCAAACATGTAACCCTCCTAAGGTCAGCCTATGCACATTTTATTATTTACATAAGCTAGAAAACACTATAAATATAAGACTATTAGACCTATATCCACTAGATGCAAAATAGATGAAAAAATCCTATGTTAGGTTGTGGAGCTAAAAGCTTCACTGATGCAAACATGGAGGAGGTTGCTGAGTGTCACAGTAATCGACGTCATTCAGGCCAACCAACATTAGTCAGAGGTGGACAGGAAGTTTCTGACATCGGTCATGGATCAGCCAATGTCAGTCATCTCTAGACAGATAGCGACCGATGTCGGTTGCATGTGTGGTTCCAGAACTGTTAGTTATATGAATAGTTTGTTTAACAAACCAGTTGTTTGCATGTAAAGACTAATTTTAGTCTTGGATCTGTGTTTCTAATTATTGTAATTAGGAAGTCTAATTATTGTTTTTATGGGATCTATATAATAGACTCATGGGGCTATATTGTAATTTGGAGAATCATAAGGACTTGGTGAGGCAAGGACAAGGGTTCTTCCCGATTGTAAGATTTAGGTCGGCAAGTGTGCAAGACCAGGTTGATCTGTGGTGTAACAAGATTAGGTGAGATCTACATGCTAAGTAAGATCATTTGATTTTTAGGTTGTTACAAGATCAGTGAGATCTACTTAGAGTATGTGGTGTATTCAGACTTGGAGTATGTGTGTGTACTCGGTGGTACTGGCAGTATTGTTACTAACTGGTTGAAACAACAACTCGTTTATTGACTTGATTGTGTTTGTAATTGAGAGAGAGAACTCTTGAGGGAAGATTATTGGTATGCCCAAGAGGTGTGGGAAGAGTGTGATCTCTTTATTGTATTTCCTTCTGGATGAGTTGAATACAAGATTGTATTGTCTCTCAAATTCTGTGTTATTTCTGATTTCTAGTTACTCATTACTTTTGGTTTAATTCTATGTTTAGTTGCTTATACAAAGGTAATCAAGTGTAATCTTAAGGAGTAGGGATCTTGTCAAGTGGTATCAGAGCTAGGTTATAGGTTCTTAGAGTGAGGTTCACTAACACCTTGGTTTTAGAATGTGTTAAGTGTTTGTTGATTACAGGTCACTCTCAGGGGTTTCTGATTGAGTGGGAGTATAGCAATGGCAGAAGAAAGTACACTAAGAATGGAGGAATTCAATGGCAAAAATTCTCAATTATAGAATTATGGAAAGAAAGAGCATGTAAAGAAATATTGTTGGTTGGTAGAAGATCAACATGAAGGAAATAAAGAAGCATATGTTGCAGGTATTGTTGCACGGGTTGCTCTTATATGTTCCTTGGATAAAGTAGAATCTTGGTTTTTAAATTTTGTTGCCTCTTTCCATGCAACCTGAAATAGAGTATTTTTCCATTATTATGTCTAGGGAGACTTTGGAAAGATTTATTTAGGGGTTGGTGAGCCTTGTCAAATTTCTGGCAAAGGGGAAGTGCGGCTGAAATTACAGACGGCCAACACATGGGTGTTGAAGGATGTCATGCAGGTCCCAGTCCTGAAGAGGAGTCTAATTTCTAGAGGAAAGTTGGGTGATGAGAGGTGCACAATAAATCTCATAGTAGATACACTTGAATTAGCATGTGGTAAGAAAGTAGGTATTCTTTATCTATCTACTTTAATTAATGATTCTCCTTCTATTGCAAAGATGTGGCTTTGTAGGCTTGGTCACATGAGTAAGAAGGGGATGCATGTTCTTAAGAGGAAGTCTGATGTCTTTGACAAACTTAAGAACTGGAAAGCCTTGGTGTTCATGGAGGAGATGATGGACAATGATCAGCTAGGGAGGCTGAATAAAACTGAGTAGGGTAGTTTGGACAGGGTTATGATCCAAGGTAAGCTTGCGGGTAAAAATTCATCACTCACAAGAAAACACAATTACCAACATTGGTCATGTGGAACTTATGTTGATCAAGTAGGTACCGACATCAATCATGTGCAAACTAGAGTTGGTGGTGTTAGGCAAGTGGAGACTGATGTCAGTCATGGTACCAATGTCGATGAACAAGACACCGACGTTAGTAAGGGAATCAACGTCAATGATCAGGAGGATTTGACATCAGTCAGGTGCAGACTAGGGTCAACCAAAAAATGGATTTTGGGTGGACAGCAAGCTTTCAAGGAGTCTCAAATGCTCATGAGAAAGACTGAAAGGGTAAGTAAGCCTCAAATTCATTATTCCCCTTCTTTAAACTACTTGTTGCTCACTGATGGTCAAGAACCAGGAAGTTTTAAAGAAGCAGAGTAGGTAGAATCCAAGAAACAGTGGGAGCATGGCATGAATGAAGAAGTTGATTCCTTGGATGAGAACCAAATGGGAGATTTGGTAGAGTTGCCAACCAGAAAGAAAGCACTGAAAGATGAATGGATTCCCAGATTAAAGAAGAGAGAGAATGGACATGTGAGATAGAAGGCCAGGGTATATGGTCTTGAGCAGGCTGCAGGATAATGGAGGTTTGACAGGTGTATGACAAAACATGGCTTTAGTCAATGTCAATGTATCCATTATGTTTCCTTTACCAGGTTGGATAATATTAGCTAAATTATCCTGTTACTGTATGTTGTGTGTATGCTTGTTGCAGGGTCACACATACAGGGAGTTACTGAGCTAAAGGTAAAGTTAGTTCAAAGGTATGTCATGAATAATTTGGGAGCAATAAAATTCTTTGGCATGAGTATTCCTAGAGACAGGGAAGATCACAGGTTGATGTTGTCTCAGGATGATTGTGTGAATAAGGTAGTGGCAAGGTTTGTTATGCAGGATTCAGAACCGGTTAGCACACCTATGGATGGATAGTTCACAGAATAGTGTCCCAATTCACATGATGAGGTTAAGTACATGTGTACTAGACCTGATGTTTCCCAAGCAGTGGGAGCTATCAGCAAGTTTGTGGCCAATCTGAGAAAGAAGCACTGGAAAGTAATTCAGTGAATTCTCAGGTATCTGAGAGGGACCAGTAGCAGGTATACATGTGATGCAGGGTCAAGCACTTCTCTACATGGGTATGTAGATTCAGATGTGGTAGGGGACTTGGATGACAGGCGTAACACCATAGGATGTGTGGTGGTTGGTCTTTAAGATTAAACTTGAAGAGGGATATAAGATAGGAAACAAATTAGATGATGTATAGGTACAGGTACAGGTGTAGCTATTTATCTCCAAGTGGGAGATTTTTAGGTTGTGGAGCTAAAAGATTCACTGATGCAAACATGAAGGAGGTTGTTGAGTGTCATAGTAATTGACGTCGATCAGGCCAACTGATGTTGGTCAGAGGTGGACAGGAAGCTACTGACATCGGTCATGGATCAGCTGATGTCAGTCATCTCTAGACAGATAGTGACTGATGTCGGTCACCTGTGTGGTTCTAGAACTATTAGTTACATGAATAGTTTGTTTAATGAACCGGTTGTTTGCATGTGAAGACTAATTTTAGTCTTGGAGCTGCATTTTTAATTATTGTAATTAGGAAGTCTAATTATTGTTTGTATGGGATCTATATAATAAACTCATGGGGCTGTATTGTAATTTGGAGAATCATAAGGACTTGGTGAGGCAAGGACAAGGGTTCTTCTCGATTGTAAGATCTAGGTCGGCAGGTGTGTAAGACTAGGTTGATCTGTGGTGTAGCAAGATTAGGTGAGATCTACATGGTAAGTAAGATCATTTGATTTGCAAGTTTTTGCAAGATCAGTGAGATCTACTTGGAGTACGTGGTGTACTCAGACTTGGAGTATGTGTGTGTACTCGGTGGTACTAGCAGTATTGTTACTGACTAGTTGAAACAACTCTGTGTTTGAGTTGATTGTGTTTGTAATTGAGAGAGAGAACTCTTGAGGGAAGATTACTAGTACACCCAAGAGGTGTGGGAAGAGTGTGATCTCTTTATTGTATTTCCTTCTAGATGAGTTGAATACAAGATTGTATTGTCTCTCAAATTCTGTGTTGTTTCTAATTTCTAGTTACTCATTACTTTTGGTTTAATTCTGTGTTTAGTTGCTTATACAAAGGTAATCAAGTGTACTCTTAAGGAGTAGGGATTATGTTATCCTATTCAAATAAGAAACAAGTTGAGTAAAATCAAGGTTATTAATCCCTATTCTACCCTACTTCTACATACTACCATCTATAGCTACCCTAAGCCTAGATTTTAAATATTTCCAATCTCAAGCACACCAAAGGAATTCAAGACCACTATAATTATAACACTCACTTACACTTGAACCAATAACTAGGTGGGAGAACTACATTGGGTTTTATCCCTCCTTGGATTATTATTATGTAGGAAACTCTCTTCACAATAAGGTGTTTAGGATGTCCATCCTATATTATTAATGAACATACATTTTAAGCTCATGCCATACTTTCAAGAAGGATTAGTGTTTGTAACATAAATTATATTTTATAGGCATAATAAAAAGTTATATATTTCATGCACGTAGTGTTGAGTTGTGGAGCTAAAAGCTTCACCAATGAGCGAATTGCAAGGTTGTTGGTTTTACACAGTCACCAACGTCGGTCAGGGATTGAATGGAGGCTACCGACATTGGTTATGGATTGGCTGATGTCGGTCATGTGCAGACTGACAGGGACCGACGTCGGTTACTTGTGCATCTAGAAAGTCTATTTTCATGGTAGAACAGATTGTTTGCATGAAATGTTTAACTATTAGTTGTAAGTCCACATTTTTATTTTTGGCAGGACTGATTTGAACCTTGATTAGGAGGTGTATCTGATGGTTGATAATGCATAGCTCATGATCCCTAATTATATATAATAGGGATAGATCTTCATAGCTTGTAGGTGTGTGTAACAGACATGTAATTATAGACAATTCAAGTAGCTGAATTGAGTTTGGGAGAGAAAACTCTTGAGGGAAAGAGATTTGTACATCTGAGAGGTGTGGAAGAAAGAGAGATTTCTTCAATTGTATTTCTTTTTGGAAGAGTTTAATAAAAGTTTTAATTATTTATTGTATCTCTTATTCTTTGCTGATTCTGATTTCTAGTTACTTATAATTCTGGTTTAATTCCATGTTTAGTTGCTTACAAGAGTAATCAATTGTTCTTGTTACGATCTTGAAAAGTGGTATCAGAGCTAGGTTGCTAGTTCACCAAGTGATACCAACTGACAAGTGGTATCAGAGCTTGGGTTCACTAACAGGTGGTTTTAGATCTATTTAGTGTGTGTTGATTACAGGTCACTCACAGGGGTTTCTATTTGAGTGGGAGTGAAGCAATGGCAGAATCAAGTAAACTAAGAATGGAGAAGTTTAATGGCAAGAACTATCAATTATAGAGGATATAGATAGAAGATTATCTGTATCAAAAAGATTTGTACTTACGATTGGGAGGGGTTTCAAGAAAACCCATAGATATGCAAGATGAAGAATGGAATGTTCTTGATAGAAAGGCTTTGGGATCCATAAGCTTGAACCTAGCATCTTCTGTGATTTTCAACTTGTCACAGGCAAAGATAACAATAGAGTTAATGGATACTTTGGCAAATTTATGTGAAAAGCCCTTAGCTTCAAATAAGGTATATCTTATGAAGCAATTATTTAATTTGCAAATGCAAGAAGGTGGATCTGTATCTAGTCATCTAAATGATTTCCATGCAATAGTAAATCAGTTAAATTTAGTCAAAATAGTTTTTGATGATGAAATTAAGGATCTCTTAATTTTATGCTCTTTGCCTGAAAGTTGGCATAGTTTAGTAATGGTAGTTAGTGATACTGCATCTACTACAAATATCTTGAAAGTAGATGATGTTGTTAGTGTAATCTTGAATGAATATATTCACAGGAAAAGCACAGGGGAAACATCAGGTAATGCTTTAAGTATTGAAAGCAGGGGAAGGCAAAAAGAGAAGTGCAAGCAAGGGAGATCAAGGTCTAAGTTAAAGATGAGAGGTAGATCCAAATCCAAAAATGGAAGAAAAATAACCTGCTAGAATTGTGGAAAGATAGGGCATGCAAAAAAAAATTGTTGGTTGCCAGTTAAAGAAGAAAATCAGCATGAAGATAAAGAAGAAGCAAAAGTTGCAGGTATTGTTACATAAGATGCTCTTATATTTTCTTTGGATAATAAAATATAATCTTGGGTTTTATATTCTGGTGCCTCTTTCCATGCTACCCCAAATAGAGAATATTTCAATGATTATGTCTAGGGAGACTTTGGAATAGTTTATTTAAGGGATGATGAGCCTTGTAAAATTGTTGGCAAAGGAAAAGTGTAGATGAAATTGCAGAATGGAAACACATGGGTATTGAAGGATGTCATGCATGTTCCCATCTTAAAGAGGAATCTGATTTTTTTAGGAAAGTTAGGGGATGAAGGTTGCACAATAACTCTCATAGCTAAATCTTGGAAGGTTACCAAGGGTGCACTTGTATTAGCCATAGGTAAGAGAGTAGGTACTCTCTATTTATGTAATTATATTACTGATTATTCTCCTTCTGTATTATCTAATTCAGATGTAGATGCAAAGTTGTGGCACCAGAGGCTTGGCCACATGAGTGAGAAGGGAATGACTATTCTTAAGTCAAAAGGTAAGCTTTTAGATTTGAAAAGCATAGATCTAGATTTCTGTGAGCATTGTATTTTTGGGAAATAGAAGAGAGTGAGATTTCTCAAGACTGGGTCAACAAAGAGGAAGCACAAGTTGAAGCTTGTTCACATAGACATGTGGGGACCAACTCAGGTAGCTTCTATTAAAGGATCACAGTATTATATTTCTTTCATTGATGATGCTACAAGAAAGGTATGGGTTTATTGAATAAAGAAGAAATTTGATGTTTTTGACACATTTATGAAATGGAAAGCTTTGGTTGAGAATGAAATAGGTTTGAGATTGAAGTGTCTTAGATCTGACAATGGTGGTGAGTACTACAGCTACAAGTTTAACAGGTACTATTCTATGAATGGAATACGTAGGCAAAAGATGGTTCCAAGGACACCTCAGCAAAATGGAGTTGCTAAAAGGATGAATAGAACAATTTTGGAGTGTGCACAGAGTATGAGGTTGCATGTTGGTTTGCCCTTAAAATTTTGGGCAGAAGCTGTAGACACTACGGTTTACCTGATTAACAGAGGACCCTCTACTGCTCTAGATGGTGGAATCCCAGAAGAGGCTTGGATAGGTAAAAAGGTAGATATTTCATTTCTTAGAGTTTTTGGTTTTGAAGCTTTTGTGCACATTGATAAAGAAAATAGAAAGAAGCTAGATGCTAAGTCTATGAGGTGCACTTTTATTGGTTATGGCTCTGGAGATTTCAGATTTTGGTTATGGAATCTAGGAACTAATAAAATAATTAGAAGTTGTGATGTTGTTTTCAATGAAAAAGTGATGTACAGTGATCAGCTGAAGAAGATGAATAATTTTGAGCAGAGCAATGTTGATTTGGACGAGGTGACAATCCAAAATGAGCTCATAGGAAAGAATTTTCACACTCAAGAAAATACAGACACTGAAATCGATCAGGAAGGAACCAATGTCAGTCATACAGGAACCAACATCAGTCAGATAGTAACTGATGTCAGTCAGATAGGAATCGACATCGATTGGGTGGAACTGACGTCAGTCAGGTATAGGCCTGGAGATGACCGAGATCGGTCACTAACAGAGAATTTGGGCGGACAGTAAGTAGTGAATGAGTCTCAAATGCCCAGGAGGAGGTTAGAAAGGGTAAGTAAACCTCCAATTTGATATTTTCCTTCATTATTCTACTTATTGCTTACTGATAGTAGAGAACCAGAGAGTTTTGATGAAGCAATGCAGGTAAAAACTCAAAAATAGTGGGAGCTTGGCATGAATGAGGAGATTGATTCCTTGAAAGAGAACTAAATGTGGGATTTGGTTGAGTTTCCAGCTGGTAAGAGAGCACTGAAGAACAAATGGGTTTACAGGTTGAAGGAAGGTGAGAATGGATAGATGAGGCATAAGGCCAGGTTGGTAGTAAAGGGATTTGCATAGAAACTAGGTATTAATTTTAGTGAAATTTTTTCTCCTGTAGTAAAAATGAATTCTATTCAGACTGTATTGTCTTTAGTTGTTATTGAGGATTTGCATCTTGAGAAACTTGATGTTAAGATAGTGTTTCTTCATGGAGATTTGGATGAAGAAATATATATGGAGTAGCCGAAAGGTTTTGAGGTTAAAGGTAAGGAGAAACTTGTGTGCAGGTTGAAGAAAAGCTTATATGGTCTTAAGCAAGCTCCTAGACAATGGTATTTGAGGTTTGACAGGTTTATGACTGAGCATGGCTATAGTAGATGTCAATCTGACCATTGTGTTTATTTTAAGAGATTGGATAATGGTAGATATATTATCCTATTGCTATATGTAGATGATATGCTTGTTGTAGGTTCACACATGTAGGATATTTCTGAGATTAAGGTAAAATTAGCTCACACATTTGCCATGAAGGATTTAGGAGTAGCAAAGAAAATCTTTGGCATGAGTATTAAGAGAGACATGAAAAATCATAGTTTGATTTTGTCTCAAGAGGATTATGTGAACAAGGTGTTGGAGAGGTTCAATATGTAGGATGCAAAATCGGTAAGTACACCTATGGCTGGACACTTTAAGGTGAGAAAAGCATAGTGTCCAAAATCACATGATGAGGTAGAGTACATGAGTAGAGTTCCATATGCTTCCACAGTTGGGAGTTTAATGTATGCAATGGTATGTGCTAGACTTGATATTGCCCAAGCAGTGGGAGTTGTCAGTAAATTTATGGCCAATCTAGGGAAGGAACACTAGAAAGCAGTTCAGTGGATTCTCAGATATCTGAGAGGGACCAGTAGTAGGCATTTGTGCTATGGAGGGTCAAACACTTCTCTACATGGATATGTAGATGCATATATGGTGGGTGACATGGATGGCAGGAGAAGCACCACAGGTTATGTTTTCACTGTTGGTGGAATGGTGGTTAGCTGGATTTCAAAGTTGCAAAAGGTTGTTGCCTTGTCTACTACAGAGGTAGAATACATTACAGTCAAAAAGGCTAGTAAAGAGATGATATGGATGACATGGTTCATGGAAGAGTTAGGAAAGGAGCAAGAGAGTTGCAGATTGTACAGTGACAGTTAAAGTGCAATTCATTTGGCAAAGAATTTAGCCTTTCATTCAAGAACCAAACATATACAGCTTAGGTACCCCTTCATTAGATAGGTATTGGAGGATGGTGAGTTGAAGATGGAAAAGATCCATACAGATAAGAACCTTGTTGATATGTTAACAAAGCTGGTAACAAAGGAGAAGTTGAATCTTCATTTAACTTTTGTTGGTCTTCAAGATTGAGCTTAAAGATGGAGAAGCTAGAAGATGTTGTTGTACAGGTACAGGTGCAGCTATTTATCTCCAAGTGGGATATTTTTGAGTTGTGGAGCTAAAAGCTTCACCAATGAGTGAATTGCAAGGTTGCTAGTTTTACATAGTCACTGACGTTGATCAGGGATTGACTGGAGGCTACCAACATTGGTTATGGATTGGCTGACGTCGATCATGTGCAGACTAACAGGGACTGACATTGGTCACCTATGCATCCAAAAAGTCTATTTTCATGGCAGAACAGATTGTTTGCATGAAATGTTTAACTGTTAGCTGTAAGTTTGCATTTATATTTTTGGTAGGACTAATTTGAACCTTGATTAGGAGGTGTATCAGATGGTTGAGAATGCATAGCTCATGATCCCTAATTCTATATAATAGGGATAGATCTTCATAGCTTATAGGCATGTGTAACAGACATGTAATTGTAGACAATTCAAGTAGCTGAATTGAGTTTGTGAGAGGAAACTCTTGAGGGAAAGAGATCTGTACATCTGAGAGGTGTGAAATAAAGAGAGATTTCTTCAATTGTATTTCCTTTTGGAAGAGTTTGATATAAGTTTTCATTGTTTCTTGTATCTCTTATTCTTTGTTGATTCTGATTTCTAGTTACTTATAATTCTGGTTTAATTTCATGTTTAGTTGCTTACAAGAGTAATCAACTGTTCTTGTTATGATCCTGACACGTAGGAACAAAACCCAGAAACACAGGTATAGGTGGACCTAACATTTAGGAATAGTCTTGCAAAGAGGACATGAACACCATTTTTAGGACACTAAAGACACATGTTGTTACTATCCAAGTGGTAAACTACTATATAGGGGAAGAAATAACTTATGGATCATGTAGATGACACTCATATCCATCTATAACCTAATTTTTGACACTCAAATCTTTTGTGATAGCTATTTTCCATATAAGTCTCTATTTGTACATATTTTTTACTTTTTTTAGAAAGTCAAAGCAAGTCAAAATCTATAAAAAATATTAGTTATTTATTGCATATTATTTCACTAATTTAGACAACTCATCCCTTTAATCAAACTTAGGATTTACACAAGTAAAACTTTAAATGGTTAAAACATATACCTTTACCTTTTTATATTTCATACTTATGAATGTTCCATATTCATCAACCATAAAGGTGTGATATGTCATAGAAATAAAGCCTCTCCAACCTTTACATGAGAATTCAAATTAGTATCACCTATTATTCAGTCCCACCTTTATGTGTAGACATAATATTTATGAAAATAAAGTTGCATAGCTATTATTTCAAGAGAAGGGAGCCTGTAAAATCACCTCCTTTTAAATCATGTTGTTACACAGTGTTATACAAGTGTTCAAAGTAGTTAGTACGTTAATATTTTAAATAAGTTCTTATCATGAGAGAAATAATAATACCAAATATATTCATCAAGTTACCACCACATAGCTTCTCAAGAATTCAACATAATCCTAAATTCTTATAGGCTTCCATTCAGCCATTTAGTATCATTCTATATGTAGATTTATATATTGATTATTTTATCATCATAATATCAAGAATGTGTGAGGTTACCTTAATCAATTCCATATGATTCACATACAAGAAGATACCTTCATTAACATTTTACATGCACCCATAAACAACATCATAAGTCAGTCTATGCTCATATATTCACAACAAAGTAATTAATAACCTAAAGCTATTCAAATATAACATGCTCTTGTCATAAAAGAATAATTATGTAGAGACATACCTATTCTGATTAATTTATAGGAGATTCATATTATTTCACTAATAAGATGTAATATTACCACTCACTTGGTTAGCATAAAGTAACATTAAATTTATTCATAGCAAAAGACATGACCTCAATACTAGAGTTTTACCATATTCTAGTTCATCAAATGGTCCTAATGTTATAAACAATAAGAGATACTTTATTTAACATTACCATAATTAAACATACACGATCAAAATATTTAGGTAATTCATAATTTTAAAAGAGAGGCCATTAAAGCCTTTTCATAGATATTAGTTCAATTTATTAGCATCTGAGCACAGGTTCAATTATATGAATCCAACTTCATTTAGATTCATGTTCTCCCATTATCATGGTGCCACCTTAATCAAAGTGTATCTATCCAACTTATCACTTAAAATAAACAAGCAACAAGTGCATATACACACATATACATATATCGATCATTAGGAGATTCCTAACAAGAAGGCCTACTATATTTTCAAAGATAGTAGTTTGACATAGGCATTTCATGATTTATTAAAATAGAATAATCAAAATACATGCTCTATGGATTATTAAAAAAAATTGGTCTTCCTAACCAATCCATATCAGGACAATAAAATCCATTAATCAATTTTTTTGAGGATTATCTTGTGCATAATGATCAATACATCCATAATTAAAACATACACCCCAATAATGACAAATTTCACAATTATTTCCTTTGAGGTATTCCTTGGTCCTACATTCAAAGATTTCATAGGTAAATATAATGTTTGAGTATGTTTCCTCTTGAGATACTACCGAAGATGGATCTTAATCCTTTATTGATGATGAGATGTTGAATATTTCCTAGCCTACCTATGCCTTTGATATGGTGAAAAAGCTCATTTTTATAACATAAAAACTTTGGGAGACATTTCCTCTAGCACAAACATCACTCACTATAGGGTCTCAAGATTTTAAACATGGATTTAAACTGGATGCATAATTCAAGGATCTTGGTGACCACCATCCACTATGATTTACATTTATTGATTTTGTGATATCTTGTCATACACAATTTAGATTCCAATAAAGTAAGCAGTATGTACCATATTCAATTTACACAAAGTGTGATTAACTAGAGTTAGAAAGGTGATAAAATCATATATAACATCCTTAAAGCTACAATAGTTTAACCCAAGATTTGATAGACATATAACCATTCCATATAAGGTACCCTTTATAACAAACAAAGTCTGTGCTAGCTTTAACTAAGATACTAGATAAGGAGATGTAAAAATCACCATACATATAGATTTAAATAAGAAAGATAAATAGATTTTTTCTATAGTTCATCTCATTGACTCATGAAACAATGATATAATAGAAAATAAAAAGAGATAATCCATATGAATTAATATAAACATTCAATTTTAAATTACATATGCTAAAAAACATACTCTACATTAACTAAATTGCTAACAAAGGTAAAAGCAAAGGGAGGAAAAGAGGAAAAAGGGGCCCTATTGACAAGGGGCCAAATATGTAGGTTCTTGACTGAATGTGTCTCCTTTTAATCAATCATTAGAGGAGCTATACTAAGCATAAATACAACCAAAGGATGATATAAGAGTCTAGAAAAAACAATCAAGAAGGGTGAAAATCATTACCACCATAAAACGATGTGTAAGAAAATGATAACAAAGTTACACAGTTTCAATATATCAAATTGATTCACTTTGATGAACAATAATGGAGGAATACATTAGTATTTCATTACATACAACAATTTCATGTCAAAATCTATTGAACATTATCATTGATTAAGGGAGAGTTTATTGTGCATTATCATTAAGTGTTGAGCTTTGCTGTTTAATGTTGTCATTAATGTCAAAGGTTCCATTGAGGTCAATATAATATCATTATTATCAAAGTTTATTGTGAATAATATTGGTCAAGTAATATTTGAGGTCAGTATAACAAGTTTAAATCATCTTTTAATGATTTGTTTAGACCTTGTGACATGGAATTTATAGGTGGTATGATGAAATGAGTGAGATCTGAAGAAGAAACAACGTGATCTGAAGATCTATGTAAGAAGCTCTAAAGATGATATAAATGAGATAAAAATATGATAATGATTTGAATAACACTTAAAAATGTTTTAGAATGAGAGAGATTTATTGAGTTTGTACATGAGGTGTTGAGGACCTAGAAAATGATTAGAAGATTAGCTCTAAAAATTTTATTTGCAGTTTTGAAGATGTTATGGAGATCCTAGTCAATATCCAAAGATATATAAGTAGATATAAGGAATTTTTGTTGAATTTATGAAGAAGATTTAGTGTATGAGGTTTCTTGAGAATAATAATAATCATTGGAACATAGGAAAGTTTTGAGGTGAAGTCTACAGGGTGACTATAATGTCAGATTTAAGGACTAATAATACTTGTAGGTCAAGGCTTAGAAAGCAAAAAGAGATATGGTGGAAAAATTAGGCAATAGGATCAGTTTACATGACATGAATGATAAGGTGAAAATTCATAGAGGTGAGTAAAGTTTTTTTAAGTATGTTCATGAAGTTTTAGATTAAGGTTTGCAAGAAAAGTCTTGAAAAAATGTTTCAAGGTTTCTTAAATGCATATAATGAAGAGTTGTCTACTCAAGAAGGTTTTCTTAGTGATCATTTGATTGTGAAAAATTATCATGATAACATAAGATATTTATGGTATATTAGGAATGTTTCTATCTCAAAGTTCTAATCATTGGTTTTTGGAAAGAATATCTAAGTTTTATGAATGATCATTAAGACTAGAAGTTGGTCTAAACCCTCATAAAACCCTAACAATGACTTGATATTGAATATATTACTCTAAAGAGTTAAAAATGATTTTATATGATAATAAAAGTGATTTTAGGTTGAATTAAACTCTCCCAGGTATCTCCAGATGTAATTGGTTTCTTTGGTGAGTGAGAATAACCTATAAGAAAGTGTTTATCTTTTAGAGATTTGTTGTAGAAGATAAAGTTGATCGAGTCAAAGTTACTAAGTGGATGAAGATAAGAGTGTGAAACTTGTAATTTTTGTTCATTATTATTTATGGATAGGTTATATATCCCATATATGCAAAGTTGGTGATCCAAGTTGGAAATTCGCTAATAAGACCTAGTGGTACAAATAGTAAAAAAATCAAGAAGTGAAAAGATGTTTCCTAATGTGTTTTCATGTAAGATTGATACATTGGAAATAATAATTATTTTTTGGTGGGTGTTTAATGATATATAAATTATTTTTAGATAATTTTAAGTTAGTGTAAGAGGTTTCAACATTGAAGTCAAAATGGCTTATCTAGATGAGTAGAGTCTATGAGAAAGAAGGTCAGAAAATTGGTCTATAAGACCAATAGTTCTCATTAGAGATCATGATCTAATTATTTGAGGTTTATATAATGATTTTATAGGATATTTTTAATTAATTTAAATACCTTTAATATATTTAATCATGTGTTATATTTTCATTTTTTCTTGATTGTGTTTTGGAGTCAATTGGGAGTTCTAAGTCAACATTTTGCGGAGAAGTGTTTAAGCCTTTTTACCCTAAGTTAAAGCATTAGAGGAAGTTTGTGATGACCTTGAGGTCATGAGGTTTTTTAATATATAATTTTTTTCCATGGTTTTTTTAATAAATTGAGTATATGCCTCATTTATTTAAGATTAGAGTTTTTGTATATGTGCAGGCCTTTTATAAGCAATGATTTGAAGAAGGGTTCAAGTGGTAGTTAGACCTAAAAGGTGTTGTCGATATAAAGTGAAGTTAGATAAGGGATATTAGAGTGGATTATGATGTTTTCATATTATATGAAGTTTTTTTATATGCTTTAAAAAATATCAAAGGGTAACATGTTGTTAAGAAGGCCTACTAGGTCTCCATAAGCCTAAAGGAAGAGTAAGGGCTAATTGATGTATGGCCAACATATTAGAGTGATTGATTAATAATTAAGGCATGTTATTTTAATATTAAAATACCTATTCATGGCCAAACTAAGTGATTTAAATTTATATCCAACTAATAAGTATATGATTAAGTGACTTGTATAAAAGTAAGGCAATTTAGGCCTATTTTGTGTGCTTAGAAGATGCTAAGACTGGGAGAGCAGAAGAGGATAAACAAATGATATAAATAATTTTTGAGTATAATAATGTAATTTATGACATAAAAAGTGTTATGAATATATAATATAGGTTCTAAATAAGATCATAAAGTTCAAGAAACCTAATCAAGCCATGAAGAGGGCTAGTTGAGCGAAGAGGGTTGAAGGCCAGTTTGAGAGGGAAAAAAGAGAGTGAAGAGATAAAGGAGTATATAATAATCTATTATAAAAGTAAAAATTATTTCCTAAGGTGATTAAATAATCAATTTTTTGATTTGGTTCTAAGTCATCTAGGGGTTTGGTGCCTCCTTTCAAGTGGGTGCTTGCTAAAGCCTAACTAAGTTAATGCTGAGCTAGTTGGGGTTGATGCTCCATGTGGAGTTGGTGATTCACTAAATATTGATGTTTATATTATATTATTTTAGTCCTTTTGATTAATTATTGAGTTTTATGCCCCTAGTGGGTTTCCCATGTGTATGTTATGTTCACATGTTTCATTTTCTTATGATGTGATGTTTATACTTGCTAAGATATGCATACTTATTAGAATGATTCATGTATGGTTAATTGGAATTAAATGAATTTTTTTTGAAGACTGATTCACCCCCCCTCTTAATAATCTTGTTTCCAACAATTATTATCAGAGTATGTCCTTTAGATTAGGCTTGATAGCCTAAAGGTGATCCTAAGAAGCACAAGATGTCTTATGATAAATAAGAGAAGATGAGATGTATTATGAATAAGTATTATATGAAAATGAAGAAGGAGAATCTCAATTTAACCTTGAAACTAAGCTCATAAGAGATCTTATTGATTCGAAGAATCAAAATAAAATTATCAATGATCTCAATAGTCAGTTAGAAGATATCAACATAAGGTTCAAATCAAAGGATTATGAGTGTAACCATTTGAAGGTTGAACATGTGAAGCTAATAGATAAAATGAGCAAGATCAAGAGAGAACATGAAAAGTCATAACAAATCAAGAATATCTACATAAAAAAACCAACTAGTTAGTGCAACACAATAGAGAATAAGTCCTTTTGTAACCATGGTAAGTACATAGATGTTATTTGCTACATCTATCATAAAATATGACACATTTATAGATTTTGATCAAATAAAGTTGAAAGGTCTACAAGATTCAAAAAAACACATAAATTTCCTATAATGTATAAAAATGATCATACATTTTCATAGAAGTTAAATCAATTAAAAATGGATCATATTGAACCCAAGAAGCAAGATGGACCTCTTATCAACAAATAACATAAGACTAAAGAGAATTCTATAATAGATCAAACTAATTTTCACATTAAATATGAAGGAATGAAATGGTATATAGATAGTGGTTACTTAAGACACATGCCAGGAGACAAAAATAAGTTTATCTCATTAAAGAATAATACTACATGAACAATAAGGTTTGGAGATAACACAATTGTTAATATAGTTGGCAAGGGTCTTTTGTGTTTGGATAATGGAAAGAATAAGACTAAAAATGTGTTATAGGTGGAATGTTTAAAACATAACCTTCTCAGTATAAGTCAAATGTGAAAACATAGACACACACTAACCTTTTATAATAAAGGATGTGAGATAAGAAGAGCTAAATCAAGAAGGCTAATTTCTAATGGAAAGATGACTAAGAATAACTTATGTGTACTAAATAAGATAAAAAAGGAGAGATGTTTCATGAGAAAGATAGATGAAAGTTGGATATGGTACAAAAGGCTAAGACACCTAAAATTTGACAATCTGGTAAAAATTAGCACTAAAAACTCTGTGAAGAACATGCCCAAGATCATCAAACCTATAAACATTCATTGTAAGGTGTCAAAATGGTAAATAGATTAAAAGAAGGTTAAAGTCAAAGAATTAATCTATCAAAAAACCCTTGGATTTAATCCACACTAATATTTGTGGGCCAATGAGAATTTAAAGAATTCAAGGAGATAGCTACTTCATGTTACTCATTGATTACTACACAAGAATGAATTGGGTTTCATTCTCGAAAGAGAAATTATAAGCTCTTGGAAATTTCAAGGCATTCAAGGACCTTGTTGAGAATTATAAAAATGGGAAAATAAAGTGATTGATATATAATAGAGGATGAGAGTTTTGGTCCAATGAGTTTGATGAATATTGTGAGGCTCATGAAATAAGAAGACAATTCTTAGCAGCCATGACACCTCAACAAAATGGGATAGTAGAAAGGAAGAATAGAATAGTTCAAGCAATGGATAGAACTATGTTACATGAATCTATATTATTTGATGGATATTGGAGAGAGGTAGTTAGTGTTGTTGTCTACATTTATAATAAAAGATAAATAAGGATAAATGGTAACAAGACTCTTTATGAACTATGGAAGGGTAGACCTACAAATGTAGAACACATTAGAGTTTTAGGGAGAAATGTTTCATAAAAAGAGATGATGAAAACTTGGGTAATTTTGATTCCAAATCTGATGAAGGCATAATCTTAGGATACTCATGCCTTCATTGATGAGGTATTTTGTATACCACTACCTCTAGACCTAACATATTACAAGCAGTAGGTCTTGTGAGAATATTTTAATAAGATCCAAAGGAGAATCATATGTAAGCAGTCAAAATTATACTCAGGTATCTTAAGGGGACTATGGAGTATATATTATGGTATCCAAAAGGAAAGGAGTTAAATTTGATAGCTTACATAGATGAAGATTGGGTACGAAGTATAGATAATAGGAAGAGTACCAGTGGAGGAGCTTTATTCCTAAGAGGATGTCTAGTGTCATGGATAAGCAAGAAGCAACCATCAGTATCTTTATCCACTTGTGAGGCTAATTATATTATAGAAGCTTCATGTTGTACATAATTCCTATAGATGAGATAGACCCTAAAATATTACAAGGTAGAGTATGATGGTCCAAACCCTATTTATTATGAGAATACAAGTTCTATAAGTGTTTCAAAGAACCCTATCATGCACTCAAGAACCGAAAACATTACCATTAGGTATCATTTTATAAGAGATAAGTTAAGTGAACAAAGTGTTAATCTTGAATATGATTCTATGCAAGATCATATTGAAGACATATTGACCAAACCACTACCAAAGGTAACTTTTGAACATCTAAAACATGAATTGGGTGTAATTTATTCCCCTAGAACTAATTGAGATACTAAGGGGGAGATAATCATGTTCATTACCTTCATGAATAGGTGAGTTTTTCAAATAAGGTATGCATGGTTTGAGGGGGAGTTATTCAAGTTATTGATTGTGTCTAATATGTGTTGAAGTAATATTATAGTCTAAGTTCATTATAAAAGATATAATAGCTGTAAAAGATCTTTATCATTAATTTCAAAGGGGAAGAAAGATATAAAAAAATCAAGAAAAGGAGAAAGATCAAAAATATTGAGAAGAATTAAGAACCAGATCGAACAGATGATTGCCATCAAGAAGTGGTTGATAGATTTTTCTAAATATGTTTGCCATCAATGACAAAGGGGGAGATTGTTGAACATTTTCATTTATTAAGGGAGAGTTTGTTGTGCATTGTCATTAAGTGTTGATATTTTATGTTTAATGTTTTCATTGATGTCAAAGGTTCCATTAAGGTCAATCTAATATCATTTTTGTCAAAGGTTATTGTGAATAAACTTGGTCAAGTAAGCCTTGAGGTCACTAAAACAAGTGTAAATAATGTTGTAATGATTTGTCTAGACCATGCAAGATGGAATTTTTAGGTGGATTTATGAAATGAGAAAGATCCAAAGAATAAATAGTGTGCTTCGAAGATCTATGTAAGTAACTTTAAAGATTCTCTAAATGAGCTAAAAAGATGAGAATGTTTTGAAGAACACTTGACAATGTTTGATAATCATAGAGATTGATTGAGGCTATACATGAGGTATTAAGGACCTAAAAAATGAATAGAAGATAAAATCAAAAGATCTATATTTATAGATTCAAAGATGCTACAAAGATCTCTGTCAAGCTCTGAGGATCTGTAAGTAACTTTAAAAAAATTGTGTTCATGTTATGAAGAAGAGTGAGTGTACGAGTTTTCTTGAGCATAAAAAAGAAGAATTAGAATATAGTAAAGTTCCAATGTGAAGTCTACAAGGTGGTTAGAAGGTCAGATTCAAGGTCTAATAAGACTTCTAGGTTAAGGCTTAGAAAGTAAGAAGATATATGGTGTCCAGATGGGGTAACAAAATTAGTTTCCATGACATGAATGATTAGGTGAACATTGAAAGAGGTGAGTCAAGTTTTTTTAATTATGTGCATGAAGTTTTAGATCAAGGTTTACAAAACAAGTCTTGAAAAAGTGTATCAAGGTTTCTCAAATACATAGAATAAATATTTGTCTACCTGAGAAAGTTTTCTCAATGTTTTTTGGCATATGTAGCATGAACATGAGAAATTAAGATTTACATGGTAGATGAGGAAGGGTTATATCTTAAATTTCCAATCATTGGTTTCTAAAAAGAGGAGCTAAGTTTTATGAATGATTATTAAGATTGGAAGTTGGTCTAAACCATCATAAAACACTAACAAGGACATATTATTTAATATCTTGTTATAAATATATCAAAATGGTTTGATATGATCAAACAAGTGATTGTATGTTGAATTCGATTCTCCTAATAATCTCTATATGTGATTAGTTTCTTAGGTGAGTGAGGAGAACCTATAAGAAAGTGCTTATCTTTTAGAGATTTGTTGTACAAGATAGTTTTGATTGAGTCAAAGTGTGATACATGTAGTTTTTATTCCTAAATATTTTTTAATAAGTTACAAACCTTAGATGTGAAAATTTGGTGGTCCAAGTTAGCTAGTCACTCACAAGGCCTAGTGGTGTAGATAGTAATACAATCAAGCAAAAGTGAAAAGATGTTTCCTGATGTGTTTTTATGTAAGAGTGATGCATTGGAAAGAATTATGATTTTTTTGGGTCTTTAATGATATATCCATTCTTTTCATAATCTTTGAAGTTAGTTTAATAGGTTGAAACATTGAATCCAAAATGGTTTATTTGGGTGAGTAGAGTCTATGAGAAAGAAGGTTAGAAGATTGGTCTATAAGACCAATAGTTATCATTAGAGTTCATGATATGATTGGTTAAGGTTTATATAAGTATGTTATAATATCATATTCATGAATTTAAATCCATTTAATATATTTAATCATGCATCAAATGTTCATGTTTCCTTGACTATGTTTTGGCATCTATTGGCAGTTTTGGGTGAACATCTTGTAGAGAAGTGTTTGAGCCTATTTAACCCGAGTTGAAGCATACAATGAAAATTTTGAAGACCTTGAGGTCATTATGTTTATTAATATGTAATTTTATTCCATTTTTTTTGGAAAAATTTAGTATATTCCTCATTTTTTTAAGATAGAGATTCTATATATGTGCAAGACTTTTATAAGCAGTGATTTAAAGAAGGGTTCAAGTAGTAGTTAGACCTAAAAAATGTTTTAGAAATAAAGTGAATTTTTATAATGGATATTTGAGTGGTTTATTATGTGTTTATACCATGTCATGTGTTTATATATGCTTCAAGGAAGATCAAAGGGTAACATGTTGTTAAGAAGGCCTATTAGGTTTTCATAAGCCTAAACGAGGAGTAAGGGTTAATTAATGTATGGTCAACCTATTATAGTGATTGATTCATGATTAAGGAATGATATTTTAATATAAAAATACATATTCATGTCTAATATAATTTATTTTAATGTAAATTTGACTAAGAAGTATATGATCAAGCGACTTGTATAAAAGCAAGGTAGTTTAGGCCTATTTTGTATGCTTAGAAGATGCTAAGTGTGGGAGAGTAGAAGAGGATAAGTGAATGATATAGATAATTTGTGAGTATAATAATGTCACATAGATAATCATAAAATTGATATTCATATCTAAAAAAGGTTTTTCATAAGAGGATAAAGGTCAAAATACCTATTCAAGCCATGAAGAGGGCTAAAGGCCAATTTGAAAGGGACATAAGTGAGTGTAGAGATAAAGGAGTAGATCATAATATATTATAAAGTAAAAAAGGGTTTATGAAGGTGATAAAATAATTAGGTGGTTGAGTTTGTGCTAAGTCATATAGGGGGTTGGTGCCTCCTTGCAAGTGGGTTCTTGCAAATACTTAGTTGAGTTGGTGTTAAGCTAGTTGGGTTTGGTGTTCCATGTAGAGTTGGTGCTTCACTAAATATTGATGTTTGTATTATAAGAATGTATTAAATTTAATTCATTAGTGGGTTTTCTACCCAAAGAGGGGTTACCATGTATATATTGTTTTCTTGTGTTTCATGTTCTTATGATGTAATGTTTATGCTTGTTAAGAGGTACGTGCTTATTAGAATGATTCATGTATGGTTAAGTGTAATTGAATGAAAAGTTTTTGAAGATTGATTCACCCTCCATTATCATTCATATTATTTTAAACAAAATCAATAAGATTGAAAATAAAATAAAAAGAAAACTAAGCTAAGGAAATTAGTAAAAGGTTTAAGGGAGAAAGGTCTGGTCCAAGAGCCTTTCTCAAATGCACAATGAGATAGCCCCTTTCACATTGATGTTTATACCTTAAATAGACATGCATGTATAATAACTATAAACTCAAGTTTTAATTTCCAACTAAGGGGGTAGTTATAACATTTAATGATGATTAAGAGTGTCATTAAATTCTAGTGATAGAATATAGTTGAGGCTTTGAATATTCCATCATCACCCTAGTTTTTGTCACAAGTCCCCATGCTTATGTGACTACTAAGATTGGATACTCATGGTAGAGATTTTTTGAGATATACATTTGTATTTTTTATTATACCATGATATTATACATTATTCATTGTTTTCTCAATCATTGTGCCAGTCGCAGATGATTACTTTTGATTCTACAAATCAAATTAGGTTTGTACTTGCCAATGGGTCTAGAATGTGGGCTAAGTTTTTATGTTATTTCCATCTAGTATAACACCTAAAAATTTTCTACTTAATCACCCAATCAAGTGGATTCCAATACTAGGATCAATTTAGTTGGTTCTTTGGGTCCACTAAATTTTTTTTATGCATCATCCATTTGGGGTTTTAGGTGCTTGAGGAATTTTCATTAGCTTACTTGATTATGTGGCATGCTGGAAACCGTTGATAAGCTTTATTTATAAGACTAGGAGTTTATACCAAATTGATATGGGTTAAATATCCTCAAATATTAAAAACAATCTTGTTTACCCTATGAATTAGTCTTTGAAGACTACTTTATACTTGGTGTAACTCAATCATCATTTTTTGGCTTGAATAGGCTTATGCATGTTATAGAATCTTAGACTTGACATGTGTGAGTGTGCAACTTGGTGTACCTTGGCACCTAGTGATCATCTGTGCTTAATAGGTTCTAAGATTGATAGTCATGCCTAATATTAAGATAGGAACTAAGAAAGACTTATGAAACATGTCTTAACAAGATCTGATCTTGTTGTAAAGTTTAGGAGGTTTCGCTCAATATCATAAAAGGGCCTCATGTTACTTTAATCTTGATTTTCTAAATAATCCTAAAAAGGCTGATCAAGATGATAAATAAATACCCATTAATCATTAGCATAAATCACTAAATTATTTTAAAATCAAATTTAAATTGACTATAAAATATTTAAAGACTAAATGAGAAGAAAGAATAATGGTCAAGTGGGTTAGGTAGACACTGGGCATACAATTTTGGAGGTCAAGTGTTCAAATTTTATGAGTGTTAGGTGCATGATTTGTTGAACTAGGTACATGATTATAATTTTAGAACATGGATAGGGGACTCGATGATTGACTCAAATGGGTATTAGGAATGTAAGTTAGTGAATGCGGCATGTGACTAGCATCTAGGTTCTTCATAACTCATTTTAAGAATATGGGAACCTATTATAAATCTCATTCATTTAAACCCAAATACCATCCTCCTAGGAAACTAAAAACTCCTAAAAACTATAATCAGGCAAAGTTAAGGTTAAATAAAGTTAAATTAACTTAATAAAAAATTAAAAAGAGAGGGTCCCAATTTTTAGGTTGACAATGCGGCATGTTACACAAGGAATAAAAAATGGTGACTCCTATTGGGAGATACTCCTAAGTATTGTTGATGTGGGTTTTATGCACACCCAAGAAACCTTATGAGGTAGCGTATAACATTTTAGTATCTCAATAGAGGTAAAATTCACTCTAGGACATGAGTTGTAAGTTATTAGGTTTTACAATAACCTTTGGTGGAATGGTAGGTAGTAAAGCAATTGTTAAGTCGAATGGTTCAGATATGGATGTGAATCCTAGATGTACTTGAGGTGTATTATGATGGATTTATTCTAAAGTGGACATGACTCAAATAAACTAAAAATATAGGGAAGGGTAAGGAAAAAATATAATATATAAATAAATAACATGGGGTTTTTGCCAACTAGGTTTATAATAAGGACAAGCACCATGGACTAATGTTTTAAGCTTGTTACTTTGGCACACATAGATAACAAACATAGTGAATAAGTTTGAGGGATAAAATGCAATTAACTATAGTTGTTAGCTAAAGATTATTGTTACTAAGATTATTGTTTCATCTCCTAATAAAATATAACATCTTATAAATAGAAACAACCTTTGACTGGCTATGGCTCAATCTAGGAAGTTGCATCAAAATGGTGCTTCTACAAAAATCTAAAGATTTGCCTAGCAAACCTATTACATAAAATAAAGATTAATCAATCTAAATTTACTAATACACATTTCTAATTGATATAATCCTACTAATTATCTAGAAGTTACTTGAAATTATTATAACACATATCAAGAAACTAAACTACCAGTTGGATTAAAGCACATAATCAATATAACATGGAAATAAAAGAGACAGTCATACAACACAAAATTGTAAAATAACCCAAATGATTTTTTATCTATATTGAATTAAAAAATTTATCCCCCTTTGGAAATGGGGGATATATGTATATATAGGATTGTGATGGGGATGCCTCATCTCTCAAGCCATGCTCATAATTTCACCACCATTATGATTTATCACAAAGAGTCATGCATGGCATACCTAGCCATGATGTAGCCAACCATTCACAAGAGACAAAATTTTTTACAAAAAAATATGATATAATCAACTAATATAATTAAAAAGCAAACTATCTATGATTAGGTATTTGTATTTGTTGACACTTGTGCTTTGGTAGTCATTGAATTTGTAACTAAAATAACTAGTAGAGGTAATATAGTTGGGCATGTCTACTTGTTTGCCTAAATTTTCAAGTAAAGAGCATGTCTCACATAAAAATCCATATCAATTTCCTCAATGTAAAATATAGATATTTTGAAGAGCTATGGGAATCTATCCATCAATTTTATACATACTTTCAATGCAGCCCTAAGATCCACATAAAGATTATCTATGTTGAGGACCCTACTTCTAGAAAAATTTATCAATTACACCAAGTCAGCATGGGTCTTATATACTCTTCCCTCAATCTCTTCTTTGAAATTAATCACCATAATCTGAAGAAAGTCCTAAAAGATGTCCCGAAGGACCAATTCACCACTTTGGGTAATCACACCCTTGATTCTCATTTACCCTAAAATTAAAGTGGCATGCTCCTCATAGCTAATGAGTTGTAGTACTAAATTTTACATCTCTTGATGTCACCTAATCAAGCTATCTCTCCTAGTAGCTACATAGTTTAGGGACCATGCTACATATAGAGTAATTATTAAGTTTAGGTGATCATAAGCCTTATTTTAGGCTAATTGTCTTAATAAATAGAGTTTGGATTCCATTTTATTCATCTTATCAATAAGGGGTTATACGTCTCCCCACTTAGGTTGTAACTCCTTATTTGCATTCCTTATTAATTAAATGATGTCATACAAATTTTGAGTGACTCCTGATACATTGTCTATAATGTCTATTAGAGGATCTATATTACTCCTTTCTTACAGTGCCTCCACATCTTGATCATAGCCTCTAAACATTTCTTTTATTACTTCCCTTATATAGTCTATAAAAGTGTAGGGGTCTTCTATGTAATTACATATATCAAAGGGGAGCATTATTATTATCTTAGATAAATATAACACATCTTCTCTTAACTCCAATTTCACCTTTTGTCCTTTATACATTATAGTTTTCCTTCTAAACTTCCTCACAGTCTTCATTTTTTTGTCAAAATGAATCTTAACTATTGGCTGCTCAATAATAATCAGAACTTGCCTACCTTCTTTTGTTCATTGTATTTTTTGGATCCATTCATTGATATTTCAAGGAAACTAGTTATTGTGAAGGTTATACATTTTATATAGAGTGGAATGTGGATATTTCCATGAGGGAATCATGGGCTTGGGAGAAGATGTTTCTAGTTGAGTAAAGGGGGGAATAACTCTCCTCCATCTAGTAACCTTCTTTGGGGCCACTGTGTCAATTATTAATTTTCCTTTATATTACTCCTTATATGTTATAATGGTGGTAGAATCTATTTGGGTTTCATGAAAAATTATTAGGCCCAATTGAGTGTATTATTGGGAGAGAGTAACTGGGGAAGCTAAAATGGTGGTGGAGATGAAATCTTTAAAATGCACCTTTTTATTGAGTCCAAAGGATTGAAGGCTTGAGGAAACAAAGAATGAATAAGTATGAGGGGCATTGAGAGAAAAATTCAAATAATCTATTACCAATGTAAAATTAACCCTAGTAAGGCCTTTTGAAGGTTGGTTAGGGGTGCCACAGTCTTAATTACAGGGGTTAAGACTAAGGCTTACACAACTAGTATTATAGTTACTTGGGCCTTATTTACTTAGTTTGAAGAATCCAAAGCATGAGGAATGACTGCTATAATACTAAATAGAATATTATTATTTAAAAAATTAGGTGGAGAATAAGGATATTTTGTACTTACAATTTGTATAGTAAAAATTAGGGGAACTATTACTACCAATATCATTTTTGTACTAGGAGATGTCAAGGTCAGAGATAAATTCACTAATAGACCCTATGTTGAAATTATAGGTTTCAAATTTTATTTGTCTCCTTTATTTCCATATGGGTCCTAAATTAATTTAGTTTGGATTTAAGTAGTCTTAAAAATATTAGTGTCACCTGATTGAGCCTATTTATTCAACCATTCATCCTTAGGGTCACTTTCTATGGCCTCACTAATGATCTTAGATAATTATGTCTCTATTTTATCCTCCCATTCATCTTCAGTAGACCACTCTTTATAATAATCTAACACTACCAAGGGTTTTAATTCCTTATAACATTTTATTTTATTCAATCCTTCCCTGAACTTTACTCCCAAGGTTTATTTTATTGGAGTACCCTAAGGAAAAACTGAGGTGTTCTTTGGTTCCTCTTGTATACAAGGGGGTCCAATGGGAGTAGAATTTGGAAAGGGTGAGTTAGTGGTAGGTGAATCTAATGGATAAATAGGTGGTGATGAAGTGAGAGTAGCAATGGTTACTAGGGGTAAACCTAAGGAAGTGAACACTTATCTAGGGAAAGGAGATATTAATGAAGTTGGAGGTTTAATGGTTTAGATTGGGGATATGAGTGGAGCCAAAACATAAATATGGGGAATGAAAGATGGGAGACTCACCTAATTTATTGTTGTGAGTGGAAGAAATGAAAACATAGAGAATGGTCCACCAAACTAAGTTACATTTATGGGACCCTATGTAGTGGAAAGTAGATGTGGAAGGGTGGACATCATAGTGGTTGTTGTAATGGTAACCATTAGGATAGGATGTTTAGGAGGCCCATGAATGATTCCTTGTCTACTTCCCATAGGTTTTTGTATAGATGGACTATTCTATTCTTATCCTTGTGCTTCAGTCTACATGAAGGATATTTTAGGAGGTTTTGAAACCTAATGTTCCTTATTAATTCTCCTAACATCCTCCTAAATGGTATGTAGATGATATTGTATATTCATAACTGCCACCATGGATATATTCACCTTATTAATTCTTGTGTGGACCTTAATATCATTAAAAAATTTCATGAATAATTCCTCATATGGATATGATTCATGATCATAATCAATATTCACCTTTCCCTTAACTTTGTTTAGGTGATACCTAGCCCTTTTTCTTGGATCTCATTACCTATAATGTGCCCACTTGAAATCAATATTCACCTTTCCCTTAACTTTGTTTAGGTTCTTTAATTTATTTTAGAATTCAAATTTAACATTGATTTGCCTTTGATTTTCCATCAATTTTAGCTTTAAAGCTAAAGGTTTTCACCTTTTAACATGTGGAATGCCACCTTGGATCCATCTAGGCACTCATGAGGCCTAAATGTGATTAAGTTACTTAGTTAGCTCAAATTTGGACACATGGCATCTTCTGATTACTCTATGGTTCTTGGGATGCAACTTAGTGTGATGGCTCATTCATACTTTACCATGTGGAATATTTTTATTTAAGGTGAGATATTGGGTGGGTATTTTTAGTTTTGATTGGTTTTAGGATTTCCACTTGTCACTCTTTTAATTAATCAAATCTTCTTCTTTGCTATGTATCACCTTCAAAAAGCTTCTGGATAGATGTCAACAACTTTGTGCTAGTCATGTGGCTTGGGTGGAACCACATATCACTCTTAGAGATAATCTAGTTAATCACAATATGTAGTTCCTTGAGAATGACATATGGCATCCTCATGTGAATCTAGGCTAGACACACATCTCTCTCGAAGGTGATCTAGTGGGTTTTGGATAAAAGTGACATTAGGATGATACATGGCATCATCACATGGGTCCAGAGGGGATATACATCTTTCTCATGGGATTTTGTTCATTCTTCTGCTACTTATCATTCTCATAAGGATCCTTGGATAAATCTTCATGATCAAGCCTTGATCAAATGACTTGAGTACATCCACATATTCACCTTATGAGCTCTAGTAAACTTTAGGTCAGATGTGATGTGGTGAGGACATGTGTTGATATTGGATGAATTTAAAGGGAACACACATCATTTTAAAAGAATTACTGGGTCTAAATGGTTTTTATTGAGACATATGGTGGAATCTTGTGGGCTTCTTCACTCTGACAAGATGTATTGAGGATATGTGGTAGTTCAAATTGAATAGGCTTACTTAGAGGAGCTAATATTTTGACACATATCCTTTGGATTTGAATTCTAATGGCTAACTTCTTCATGAGATCTCCATATGATTTCACATGGCTCATGGGCTTCATAGATTTATTCTAAGTGTCCTACATGGGGTGATGAATTATTAAGGCATCATGAGGTTAGGCAAGGTGGACACCTATCCTATTTAGGTCATCATCTTTAGTTTTACATCCCATAAAGCATCATGAACTACTACTTTAATTTTGACATCTTATGAGGTCAAATGAGAAGTTAAGTTAGACTTTTGAAATTTTCAAATGCCTATCATAAGCAAACTAAAATGAATTTAAAGAAAATTTTCCAAGTAAATGCTTTAAACAAAGCATAATTTTAGTATAATAAGATCAAAATAAGCTTATTACATTCATGCCAATTGGGGAAATAGATGGAACATCCTTGGTGAAGGCCTATCTGCACATTTCAAATCATTGATGTTAATTATTCATTGATTTGGATGAAAACTTGAAGAAAACTTACAATAATTTGAATGTTTATCAATGTAAATTATTATTTAAATATGAATGATTGACCAAAAATTTCTAGGAAGTGTTAAATCAATTTTCTATGCATCCAAATGACTTAACAAGATTGACATCTTGGGCATTTTGGAAAATTTAGAAAGGAGGGTCCCCATTCCAGGAATAGGGGGTAGTTGAGCATCAATAAGAACCTTGTCTAAATTATAAAAAAATGGTGTAAAAATATTCAAAATATTTGAAATGGGATCATAACTATATTAAAAAAACTTTAGTAATATGGATTTATTTCATCCATTTCTCACTACTTAAATATGGATAAGGAATTTGTTAACATAACATTTCATGTGAAAATATGTACTTTATGAGGATGCAACAGATATCCATGTTACCTTTTAATAAAACAAATGGTGATATCATAAATGTATATTTATATCAATACTTACATGACCCAAATACTCATTTTTATATTATTGATGGCCAATATACCATCGAAGCACAAAAGACTATCTTCACAAACTATAGTTTTACACATGTACCTGAAAATATTAAACATAGGTCTAATCATATTAAGTCATAAAATGCCACAACTAATCAAATAATTAGAATTTTAAAAAAATATAACATGAATAATAAGATATAGTTTCATACAAATTCTATTAACCAACTATATAAAACAAGGTCAACCTAAACCCTAGGGAGAAGACCACAATGACCTATTACTGGCCATGAAAAGGTATTAAATTGGAAGGTATTTAATATTAAATTGAAATAACATTGAAAATGTATTTAAAAAACAATTTTAACCCTTTGTATTCATATTGTGAATCAAGCCTTTGAAGAAAAAATCTTGAATATTTTTGAGAAATAAAATAGATAGATTGAATTATAAGTTTTCATTTTTATTATTTTTAGATGATATATGGTAAAAATGGGTGTTTTGTTTTTAATTCTATACAAATGGAGGGATTGTTTGTTGTCAAAAAAAATTATTGTGAACCATATTTCAATCCAAATTCTCTTGACAATCTAATAGTAAATATTTTTAGAGGAACAAGATGAATGTCTATAGAAGAGTTATACATGTTAAGTGATTATTTTAATTGGTTATGTTTGTCTAATAGCAACCATTGATGCTAGTATCAAAGTATACATGTTAAGTGATTATTTTAAAAGAACAAAATAAGATAGAATTACAAGGGTTAAAATTATAGACTATTTCAAATCATGAATTCTAGAATAAATTACTTTGATAGGGTGCACTAAATCTATTGTTGTGGAAATTTTTGACATTCATGAAATCAAATTCTTTATATTTTTTAGGAGTTTGGAGATTGAAAATAAAAAAACAAAAGAGAAATTACTGCAATAGGGAAGAAGGGTTAGAAAACATAGTTTTATAAACCAAAATATCAAAGGATGATAATAACATTTCTGGAAATGTATCTATCATATTTCATTGTTAGCATCTAGGTGAGGGATAAATATACATATGAGTTCACATGCCAAATTTATTTTCCCTTTTAATTGAGTATAAATTTGACATGATTAAAATAAAATCTCCCTCCCCTTAGTCCTAAAGTGGTTATTCAATTTTTGTAATGTTGCAATGAAAAATTACATAAAGTGATATTATATATTTGCTCTATTGCATTGGTTGCAGTGCAATGGTTTGTGTTTGTATCATTCTTGTCATAGTGGCCAAAACACACTTATTTCTTAAAATTATTTTCACCTACTTATCAAGAGCTAAAAATATGAATGAAATCATTTATTAAGGATGATACATAAATATAAATGATGAAGGTGGGTTTAAGGGGTTCTCCATTATTTATAACATATATGGAATTCATAGCACAAACAATTTTTTTAGGAAGAGGTGGCCATATATATTGATTGATTACATACATACCACTTAGAGATTGTGCACCTAATATATATATTGGGATTTTCCTATCAAAGCATCCATTTAATTTTGAGATATCAATTGGGTGGGAACACATGATTAAGAGATGCATTTAAAATTCATCCCCTATTTTTATATTTTACAGAAACAAATGCATTGAAAGCAATAACAAATTTTAAAATATCTTTAGTAATATACATAATTGATAATTAAATCAAGAGATGTTAAAAAATTACTACAAATTCTTAATAGTAAATCAAGGTGAGTTGCCAAAACTAGATTCAGATTACTCATACAAAATAGTCTCACATATTTATATTATTAATAAAATTATTTCCATTGTATGATTTTTTTATTAGAATTTATTGGGTCATTATAATCAAGTATGTCTATTAATGAATAAATATACCTAGTAAGCACAACTTTAAACATAGTAGAAATAAATGTATCTTTTGAACAATACGATGACATGACTAAAGACCCATATGATCATCAACATGATATCTAATTAGTGGTGATGGACACAATAGTTAAACCAAATAAAACACCATTTATTACCACTTTTAGCTTATAATAAGGTATTTAAAACTAATTACCATTTTTCAAACCTTTTTTACATTTTTAGCATAATTAGTTTGATTTTTATACTTATGGTTTTAAATCTATTCATATAAACTATACTTGAAAGATTAAATAGAAAATTGTTTAATTGTTATTTTTTTAATTATTTTTTTATCTCAATATTATTATTTTCTATAGTCGTTCCCAGAAAATACTTTATTGTTCTGAATATAGATGGGTTGCTAATACAAAATTGTAATTCAAATAATAAACCTTTCAGATAAATAATGGTCAATTTAAATTAAAAGGATAACTATTACATCTATGTGATTTCAACTTATATTTTGGACTTTATTTGATACATATAAAAAATTATAACAAAATTACTACAACAATTTAAAGTGGAGGAGCATCCTCTATTTTTTTGGGATGTAGAGCATTGTGATAAAAAAAAGATGAAACTTGTATTAAAAATTTAGATATAATTTAGAAGGATGCTTAATTTTGTTTCAATGTTGTAAACACTATTATAGTCAATACTATCAAGAAAGGTGTTCTTGGAGAAATTTTTATTATATCCATAGAGGTCACTTGAGGTCAAGAATTCAAAAAGGACAAATGGTTGATGATGACATTGTTTACACAACTAACCTTAACTAGGAATGAAAATGATGTGATAAATTTTCTAAAGTATTTTATCCTATTTGAATATTGTTGTGTATATATAATTAATGATTAGGGTTTTATGGCATATGATATATGGATAAAATTTGTAATATTTATGTTACAAACACAAAAATTAGCCTACAAAATTTTGATATTTTTAGAGTCATGATCTTGATTTCTAACACAAACCATAGCACATTTATATCAAATACCATCACTTTAAACAAAATATATGTGTGAAATTGTAAAAACCTTTCTATAGTAAACATATGAATGCTTATATACTTATAAGTTATGTGATTAACACCAAGTTACAACAATTTCATGGTATTATATTTCTATTTGTAGTTAATCACCTTAACTTCATGATACTTTCACATTTGCAATATAATAATTGAAATAGAATATACTTATAAAATAAAAAGGGATTTTTCTATCAATTATTCAAGGTACACATCATTAGTCTAATTTTTAGTTGGGTTAATCAATACTTAAAAATTAAATTATTCCCTAACAATTTTTTGAAACCCATACATTAGTAATGAGGTTAGATCATCCAGGTTAGATGATTATTTTAATATATATTTATTTAATTAGTATAGATTTAATATTTAAATTTCATAACTATAAGATATACATTGATCGAAGTGGTTCCAATTTAAGAAAAATCAATCTTAAAATAATTATTGAGAACATTAATATAAATAATCATCAAGCCTACAGTCTCCCTTGGACTAATTTTTCCATAAACTCATTTTATAATCCAATTGTATCATATACTAAACTAATTATTAACTAATCATCTCCAAATTTAACTAAACAATCAATCATGCTATTTTTTTAGTTGTAATCCCTTAACAAAGATTAGGATTTCCCAACACCATTTTACTTAAACATTGACTTATTTTAAGACTAAGTAATATATTTTATAAAATTTAATTCATTGAACCAAATAAAATACCTTAGTTAACTATACTAAATATTTTAAAACATTATTTTATCTTGAATCTATTTCTTTGTTCACATTTTATGTAATTTGATGTACAAAATAGTTAAGTGAATAATCACATCCCTCATTATTCTTCATCATACATTATACTTGATTAGTAATTTTTACCCATTTTACTCTTAGTAGATCATAGAAACATAAAATGTTCCACTAATTAATTATATTGATCATATAATACCTTGGAGATAGTTCCACATCAGTCCCTCATTAAAAAAATATTTCATAATAATAATTTTCAATAATTAATTTGAGTGAAAATTAATTTACTAATTCTCACCACTTCCTACCACAACAATATATATTTTAAGACTCATTAAATGTGTTTTCAATAAATAATTATTCAATAGCATAATATCATTCTTAATAAATTATTTTACTAATACTTTAATTGAAATATAAAATGAACAAATTACTTATCAAACATTGATACTATCATATATTCACATAACCCCTTTCTCTTAAAAGATAAAATTCACATAAAATTCAATTTTTGGAGTCCTAGATGATGTATCTAAGTAAGCTATGGTAATCATACTTTACTAATCATTTACTTTCAAGGTTCTTTATGATTAAACTAAAGCAACCTTTACTGAAACTTAACACTATTAGCTTCATTACCCATTTTAATCATACCTAAATAAACTTTCAAGAAAGAGTAACACAAGCTTTATTTTAGAATTCGTAATGTTAAAATTTTACCAATTCCATGTTAAGAAAACACAACTTACAACAATGCAAATAAAATATAAATTTTATATCATGAAAAAACACTTGGATAACATACAAGCGTGCCTTTTATAATAATCACATTTATCCCATTAAGTAAATAATATATTAATTTATTCTTAGTTTAAGTCAAATTTAAATATCTAAACAATAATTTTAATTCACAAGTTAAACTTTTATAAGAGTCCAAACATTTTGTCAAAAACTAGTGCTAAAAAAAAACAATTATCGTACTTTCATTTTCTCATGATCCTTGAGTGAAAAATCAACACACTATACAGTGTTATTAAGTTATTTCATAGTTCACAACAATAATATATAATGAACATAAATAGTTTTATCTATATAAATAATGTAAAAGTGTCATATATGCATATTCACTTCATGAATTTTGAGTCGATAGTAAGATCTTAATACAATATACCTTCATGCTATATAATTCAAGTAATTATAACATTACACTTCATCATACCTAATATTTTAACATTTTAATGCAAATGAGGTTTTAAAATTCCACTTAGGTATAACTAACAAGTACAAACATATTAAATAAAAGTTGTTATTCCTTAAAATATATCCATGTCAAAAAAATAACCAATATACAAAATGTGTTGGGATTAATTTGAGAGCCACTCAAAATAAAACTATTTAATTACTTGATCTAAGAGGATAAATTGAGTCAAAAACACATGGAATGAATGTCCCCTTGTTTTTATGATGTTTTTTGGATCCAAAGGCCAATAAATTTCTAGAATATTTAGTGGGGTGATTAATAATTTTTACCACCAGAGGTTTAACTAATATTTTATCTAAATTAAAATCATCTAATGTTATTGGCTTGTTGAAACCATAGGTTTACTATCATATTTCATAATATATTGAAATTATAATATACTAAGTATGACATTTTATCATGAAAAAATTAAAATAGAGAGAAAGAATAATGGAAAAAAGGATTTTCTTTGACTAAGATAAAACATTCTATTGTTAAGAAATAGAAAGCATGGTTGGTTGTAATTATATAATTGAGCATCAAGTTTAGCTAATGTAAAACTTAAATAACCCAATAAGCAATAATTTAAAGGAAAATGTGAACATATAATTTATAATATCTATCAAATTAAATTAAATACATAATCCTATAGATATTGTACAAAATGACTTACTGAAAGCTTCAAAATAAATAGAACAAGAATTAATAATCAATCAAACTAGTTATTGCATAATCTAATTGTATTTTCACTTGCAAAAATAGAATTCAAATAACTTATTTGCATGTATTACTTCTCTCAAAATATCCTCTAGAAAAAAATCATGAGAAAATAAAGGAGAATGGTGGTAGGTGTAATCTTAATACAATTCCAGTATAGTTTTAGTACAAAAAAATAGTCAACATTTTACAATGTAAAGCACTATTGCTTATTTAGGCAAGGCAATCAGACCCAATGCCATGATGGAAAACAAACATTTAATATCTTAATACCCTAAATTAAATGTATTAATTTATTTACAACTCATTTTATTGAGATAATATATCAATAAAGGATAAGAACAAGTCATCTCACAATTGCCATATTATAACCAATTTCAAGATGAAAGGGGATGCAATGCCCACTATATTTCAATATCCAATAATACAACACTTACTGAAATTTATTTTTTTTTACAAATTGATCCTCTATTTAAATAGGAAAAACCACATCATTTCAAAAAACATCCCGATGATAGAATAGTTGGTTCATGCTCTATTTTTTCCACTCCCAATTTCATATACTTATCTCCATGACAACAAATCCTCTAATAGATGCCTTTTTTTCTTATTAAATGTTGGTGATAAAGTAACATTAGAATAATTAGTCATTATAATCTATAAATAGAAAAAAATTGGACCTCATTTTGATTAATTTATCGATGTCTCTAGAAATTGAGTCAATTTTACCTTAGAGCTATGAATAATCCTCTCAATTTTGGGTTTTGTCTCTACCTAGATCATTACCATTGCTCTGATTTGATACTCATGTTCGCTTTCAAAATTAATTCCCAAAATATTCATTGCAAGGTCTTCAATGGATTAAATGCTATTTTTAATGAATTATACCCTACCTTGTAATTTTCCCTCAAGATTTGAAAACTCCTTTTGATAGGTTCTATGTTCTGAATGTTCCAAGAAAATATCTAAGTTCATATATTTTGGTTATTTGATCTTCACCTATGATCTTTATTTATATTTGAGCCAAAATTATCATTTGCATGTCACTTATGTATAGGCCTTACCATCAAATGTTACTTATGATTAATGGATATATGATTTAATGATCATGAAATCTATCAAAATATCAGTTTCTAGGAGCATCTGGGTTTGTTATTGCTTTGTATACTCTAAAAACTATGAATTATTGATATTGTGTCACTTGTTATAATCATGGTATTATGGGTAGTATTAAACTATTGAGTATGCATTATTTTGAAAATTATTCTATGTTCTCACTCCTGTGATGGTGTCATATGGTGTCATCAAGGAGATTAAGTTATTCAAGGCGTCACTTTGGTCTTAGTCCTTCTACTGGTTAAGTCTTTGAGATTGTGCCATGTGACATAATCTTGGGACTTTAGGAATCTCGCAACTATTTACTATATATTCACCTTTATTAACTCTAACTTCTCAAGGTGTAACTATGTGTCATAATCATGATACTTTAGGGAGTCTTCGTTACTTAGCCATTTTTATATAATTGATCTACTATGATTGAATGATATCATGCCACATGTCATGATCTTGAGGATCCTCTATTAATAATCAGTCAATTTTATAGGAATTTATTTGCTTCTTTGCACTTTTGAGTGAGATTTGAACCATTGATATTTCCATGTGGCATCCTTATATTAAATATTTCATTGAAGAAATGAAATTTATGAACCAACCCTGTGATTCTTTAGAGATATATGATGATGCCACATGGCATCATTAGGGTCCTTCAGGCCTTATAGTTTCTATAGACTATCTTTGAAATTTTGTTCCCTTACTCTTAGAAATCATGCCACATGACACAATCTTAGAACTTTAGGCCTTAATATTAATTTAATCTTGGAATTCACATATATCACCTAATCTATTGACATGTGGGTGACTCAAAAAATCTTAGGAGATCAAGACATTGAATTGCTGACTATAACCCTCCAAGCTCTGAGAATCTATGATGTAGCCACATGTCACAATATTAAAACTATGAGAATCTTTCAACAATTAGAATATTATTAACTTTAACATCTACCCTCTCCAAGATTTGATTTTCAATATACCTCCATGTGTCATGATCACAAAATTTGGGCTCAAGAAAAATTCAAATCTATAGACTTGCCCTTCTAAACTCTGACTACCCAATATGTGGCCATGTGTCATGGTCTCAGAACTTCAAAACCTAGAAGAATTTATACTAATCACTACCTATGAAAATTTATGAATCACACAAAATTTTATATTTATGACACACATTGTAAATATATGAATTTGGGCCATGTTAAATACTTAGTCATTTTAAATGCCCCCTTGAACTCCAAATGCCTGAGATTTAGATAGCTGACAATTATCAATGGCTCAGAGTCTTCAGAATCTCTTTGTGAATAAAGACAAGATATAAAATGAATTAAATAAACATTAATGAGTTATATAATAAAATAATTCTTAATAAATAATTAGAAAACATGAAATTTTATATAATCAAAGGCCTAAAAACCATAAGTAAAGCCCTATTTACATGAAAACTCAATTAAACCTAGTCTAATTTGAATGAAACAAATAGATTTTAAAATCTAAATGAACATTTCAAACCAAAAATATGGTAATTCAAATTACAATTTTAACTAAATATGAATGAATAAATGTCATAATTCAATCAAGGTAATTCAGTATCAAAGTCTATTGTCCAATAAAATAAAATTATTGAAATTGTCCCCTTTCAATTTAATCCTTAGAAAAGGTTATGTTGTGTTTAAAGCTTAAATGTCTAAAATAATCATTTAAATAGATAATGAACAAATTAGACCAGTATTTTAATATTAAATCTATGTCTTTGTTAAAGTAAAATCATAATAAAATGAACATATAAAGCACCACTTTAACTAGGATTCTCAATATGATGTAAAGTATATAACCCAATGATGAATAAAAGTTTAAATTACTAAAGGAAACTTCAAATATCCAATCTTATATTATTTAAACTCTAAATAGGATTATCTAATCATTGTGAATAAATAGTCACCTGTAGGTTATTCAATTTCACCAAACACATCCATAAGTTTAGAATCTTAAGATGGGAACCTATATCAAGCAATTTATGTAGCATTCATAAATGTGGCCACCTAAAAAATTAAGAATAGCATAAAAAACAAGTGTGTTATATCAATAGGTTCTCCATATGAAAATTTTGAAAATGAGGCATGTTGAACCCAACAAATGGTGACTTCTATGAGGAGAATGTTGCTTAGAATTTATAACCTATATGATAAATCTTCACACCTAAATAGAAAATACAATACTACAGATAAATCCTTAGACAAAAATAAAAAGATGAAAGCAATAAAGTATAATTCAATATGTGACATACTAATATCTAGACCTACCTAAGATCATCAATGTGTGTTAAAGTGATTGATTTTTTAATAGATTTTGAATTTACATAAAGAAATTTAAAATTGTTCAAAATAATTGTTGCTTATGAGAATGAAAATTTTGGATATTTGACTTGTGGGGAATGGTATGGGAATTTATCTACTACCAGATAGATGTCTATATCCCCGATAGAGATACCTATGTTCCCATTCAAGGCCTTGTTACACTACCAACTAGGATGGAAAGCCTTCAATGGAGATTGCTTGGATGACCCTTTTGAGTAAATAATTTGTATTTTGAATTTTTTAGTTCAATTTCATTTGATTTTCTTTTCTTTTAAAAGATTTCATTTTTAAATCCATTAAGGGTTGGGGACATATCCAAGGTTATAATGATAGACTTATAAAATTCATAAGTATCAAGATAAAGATAAATCAGTTCAATGTTTCCATTTTACTTCATATATTAAACTAAGTACATGATGATGGCTTCAACAAGAAAATGAAATGTTTCTAAAATTCACATATTATATTATATATCACAATCCTTAAAAATTATAAAATTAGAAAAATAAAATTTTAGTAATTTGTGCAACATTTTAGGGATGATTACTTACCTTATAATGCTTAAAGTATGAATGATTATTATACATTCATCAACATTTGAAGTTCCTATCTCATGTGAATGTTAGGATGCAATCTTAATTGAACATTAATATTTAAAATTATGTTTGTGTTATGATCCTACCCTTGTGCACCTTGACAAGTCTACTTAAATGATTGATTTAACATGAGTATAATTATTTTTACATTCCCTTGCTTAGTTGGTATGTGTTATTAGATTATGATGCTATGATATTTGATTACAAGATGATGTATTTATCATGTTATAATTCTACACTTGATGATGTATGGATTATTTTATGTACTTGATATTTTATTATAGTTTATTAATACTTTATAATTTCATAGATTTTTGGATCAGATACTATTGATGGATATACTCGATGGTTATAGGTCTTGACTATGGGCTAGGATAGATGCTAACATAAGCTTTTGGGGTAGTGGAGTGGTTTTGAGCAGTCAAATGAGTTATAATAGGCAAACTTATATTCTTAGTTAATGTCATGATTTAAGATGGTTGTGTTACTCATTGTGTAGTCATATTTTATTATGCTTTGTTGTTTTTTTCTCCTTATGTCTTGTCATGTTTTATTAATCCCTACATGTTATTTGGCATTATTTTTGTATACTTGAACTTACTCTTTAGTCTCTCTCTCCCACGTGCACCTCACCACCCCATATTCATAGGACTCACCCTCACTTAACTCAGAATCCATAAGAGACCTAGCTCCCCATGACACCCCTTCCATGTGATTTATTTCATGGGTGACCTTACAATTAGTAATGGTCTAGTTAATTGACCATTTTGACATTTAGACATTTAATAAAATTTAAAATTATATATATATATATATATATATATATATATATAATTTAATTATTACTATTTGCCTACACTATTTTATGGCTTCTAATCATTTTAAAGGAATTCTAAATAATAACTAATTATATTATTTAATTATTATTATATTTTTTCTTCAGGCTCAAATTTGGAAAAGGGTTATCTTTGATTGGGCATTTGGAGTTGGTGGTAGAGGTCACATGGTAAAAGGGGTCAATGGATTTGGGGTGGTATGAGAAATGTTCTCTATCTTCACATTGAATATGGAATGGAAGGATTATGGTGAAGGTAATAGGTAAAAGAAATAAGTTAGGGAGGTAGGTGGAAATAACATGAAAGGGAGAAATAAAATGCAAGGTGTGAGGTGGAAGGAAGTGAATGCCGTAAGGGAAAATAAGGGAGAACATAGTAAGGAGAAAGGGGATGTGGTAGGGGAGAGAAAAGGGATTTGTGTGGAGTAAGAAGAATTCAAGGAATGAGAAATGCAGAAAAAGAGGAAGAAAAAGTTAGATGAGGCATGAGGTGGAAGAAAATGGAAAATAAAAAATGTAGTAGAGAAGAAGAGATGAGATGGAGAAAATGTAGAGATTAGGCATAAGAGACAAATAATATATGCAAGGAAGAATAGAGTAAAAAATTGATATGGAGGAGAGAAAGAAAATGTAGGAGAAGGAGATATATGTAGGGGATTTTTGTTGAGGACTTGGGAATTTTTACCCAGTCTTGCTTCCCACCTATATCAATTCTTTGCTAAAAGCATTTAGGATTTTATTAATTATCTATTGACATTAAATGATTTGATTCTCCCTGTGTTGGACTAGTAGGTCCCCTTTGACTGTATCTTGGTTATCTTCTAGAATGGAAATGATTTCTATTAAAAACCATATATACATTTCCATTATTATTCCTTATGGAACAAAACTTATAATAAGGGAATATATTATGCTTATTATTTTCTCAAACATTATTTTTGTTAAACCCCAATATAGTGAATGCACAAATTCACTATATATTTTGTTTTATCATGCAATGCCCTGACTACTCCTTATTAAACCTATTGCATTAAACTAGGCTGAGTGTTGTGTGTTGATGGAACCCTGTTCTTTCATGTCATACACACACACACACACACACACACACACACACACACACACACACACACACACACACACACACACACACACACACACACACACACACACACACACACACACACACACACACACACACACATGTATGTATGTATACATACATACATACATACATACATACATACATAAATACATACATACATATACATACATACATGTGTGTGTGTGTGTGTGTGTGTGTGTGTGTGTGTGTGTGTGTGTGTGTGTGTGTGTGTGTGTGTGTGTGTGTGTGTGTGTGTGTGTGTGTGTGTGTGTGTGTGTGTGTGTGTGTGTGTATGTTTTTGAAATCATTATGGGTGCTCATGTATATGCCACCACCAATGATGTATATGGTTATTAAACCTAGTTTTGTGATCTTAGCTATGGAAAGATTTTATGTGTTATTTCTTATGTATTGACCTTATTTATATTTAAATTGTTTTTGGTATATTCTTTTTGTCCTCCTAGCCTCCATATATTCCTCTTGGGTCACCATAGCCTATTCTTATGGCTACATCCTCTTAGTGGTTTAGTATAGGAAATAAAACTTTTAAATTTTTATAATTTCTACTAAAAATATTCAATGTATCTTTGCCTAGTTTGTATCATATATATACATATATCTTCCATTTGAAATAAGTCAATTTGGGTCTTAATGTTTAAAGAGCTAGGTTGTTATGGGAATTATGGCTTCAAATTGACACTACAATCTTTAGTATTGAATTGAAATCGATTTTGATCCCATAAATTTAAAAGGGCAAGTTTTTATTCATGATAGCATGTTCCTTAAATTGAATTTAGCCAAAATTTTTCTCTAAGCTACTTGTGTATACATATTGAATGACACATTATGGCCACCTAGTTATGGTTATGGTTTTTGGAATGGGGTTTCACATATTTCTTTTAATAAGGAACCATTTGGATATATATGTGTACATATGTATGAAGCATAGACTTGTTATTTCCATTTTCCATGAATTGGTTATTCATGTCCCTTGTATAAGCTCGATTCTACCATAAAATTGTGTATGGATTTTGATGAAATATTTTGGGTGCTATTTTAATAGTATGGTTTTATGGTGGACTTTTTTAGAATTCTTGTATGTTTACATACTATTGGTCCCTTAGAATATGGGAAAAGCCCTACTAAATTTATTATCTTTTAAAGAGGGGTTTTTATTTTATTTTAATCCATTTTAAAGGTTGTTATTCTATTTACCCATATAGACTCAATTTTAATATTCAAGGATTATATGAGGTCTGAGACCTAATAATGATCCTTAGAATCCCTATATCAACTATTATTTTAAAATTGATTTATTGTTTGTATGTTCATTGAAATCATTGCTACCCTTGTGGACTATTTTAGATTATTGGATTCATTTTGAATTTTTGATCGATTATTATATTAGATTGTTGCCTTGGGAATATTATGTGGCTGAGTTGACTAGATTCATTAGTTTTGGACTTAGTTGAATGTATCTATTTAGTTATATGTTGTGAATCTTAATTTACTACATGATATCTTGAAGTATAGCCTTGTTGGGTTATGACTTGGTGGCATATAATAGTTGAGTTATCTGGTGTGCTCTTTACCTTTGACTATATGAAGTGTACCCTTGTTGAATAACCATTCCTAGATCAAACTTGAATAATAAAGCATTATATCACATGTTTGTATGCATGGGTTATAAATTTATAGTTGAGAGGCTAATGAGTTGTTCCTTATCCCAATTCATACCAATTGTGGGTGGCTATTTCCATCTTGCCTCAGAATGGTGATTGTGCCTTGTGTTGGTGGTATGTTATTATGATGTGATGTCCATTGGTTCATAATCTAACCTACTCAAAACTTCTTCCTTGACCCTATTTTCCAAAAGCACCATTTAGATAATAGTTGGGGTGGTAAGGGCCACTGATGGTTTGGATCATAGGCCTGGTTAGAAGGGTTTGTCTAATTCATTTGGTTGCTACTCCATGCTTGGATGATGTTATAATAGGTAAAGTAAATGGTGGTGAGTCAATTTATGTTATTTATTCATTATACTCAATTTATATACATATATATATATATACATATATACATATACATATATATACATATATATATACATATATACATATATATATATATGTATATATATACATATATACATATATATATATATATATATATACATATATATATATATATATATACATATATATATATATATACACACACACACACATATATATATATATATATATATATATATATATATATATGTGTGTGTGTGTGTGTGTGTGTGTGTGTGTGTGTGTGTGTGTGTGTGTGTGTGTGTGTGTGTGTGTGTGTGTGTGTGTGTGCTTTATGCTTCCCTACACATGTGTTGGTTACACTTATGATAGTATGAGTAGATAGAGCTATCCTTTAGTGATTTTCAATTTGTGTATGGAATATAGAGACTCCTTGGATGTTCAAATTGTATGTGGTATTATGAGAGTATGAAAATTTTAATATTGGAACAAAATTTTATTTCATGAATGAATAAAATAATATTAAAACACCTACAATGTGAAGTAAATGGTAATTGTCATATGATACATTTCCTTTCTTACATGATTATATTGTGGGATATGACCGAATGTTGCATGTGAACATCTCTCTTATTGTGGAATATACATGTTACCTTATCCTCTTGTTGGCTGGAATTTTCTCATTAAAAATGGTTGTTGGTGTGAATTTGGTATGTGTAATTAACCATGTGTAAACCTTAATACTTGTATGCTTTTGCAAAACAATTCACTTGGAACCATTGTTTTCTTGAATAAGATATATTGGTGCATAGGTGAAACCTGTTACTCCTTCATATTTAAATTAATTAGTATGATGATTATATGAAGTGAGTTGATTACTTAATGAATTCCTTAAGAAAATGATAGGTTAATGTTGTGAAAGTTAATCATATATAATGAATTCTGGATTATATGCATGGCTAGAATTAATTATGTAAGTGTACAAGTTAAATTGGCTTGATATGCCTCCTTATATAAATTTAATGATGGATCAAATATGTCTTATATAATGAGTTATTATTGGGATAAAATTCACTTTGGATGTATTAATTTAGCCTTTGGCTATTGTACCACATCGACTATTTGCCAATATGGGACTGTTATATCAAATTGGCTAATTGACAATAGGAGATCATTTATATTGATACTATGAATGGTCACTACTATATCATCACCAGATTGATGATGAATTAACCCCATTTTTATATTCAACCATTTTTTTAGATCATGTCAAGTGTGCTTGTAAACTAATTAAAATATCTTCATGTAAATGATATCATGTTATGTGTTTTAGATCTCTTGTTTAACCTACATGTATTCAATCAATAGTTGGTTTGTAATGAATGTTTAACATGTTAGATATTTATTTGATTGTCATTTAGGATAAATTTATTTGGTTCTCATATCTATGAACCTATTTTGACCCATTAATGTCATATAAGGTTAACCTTTTTGGTTGTGTATATATGAGTATGCTACATGAGTATCACTTGCTTCAACAAGCGAGGTTTGGGTCTACTATGCATCCAAATGCATAATCTGATATGTAACTTCAAAAAAAATTAGGGTTGTTTCATCTCATATCAGATCAATGTTTTTACTCTAGGGAACTCTAGGATTGGTAGAGTTGATACATAGTAACCAATGAGTTGTCCCAATCAAGCAAAATTAAGAAGCAATGCTAAGGACACTTAGTATTTAGGCTAAGGTTTAAGGTGTTGTGTTGTGGATTTTTGATGCTATAATGTTTAGTGCATCACTTGAAAGAAATGATTCTAAGGAATCAAAATTTTTTCTTATGTCAATTGCTATCACCCCTATCCTTGGTTGGGGTTAACCTTTCTCGAATCAGATTGTGCTAGGGGAAATCTCACCTATCAACCATTAACTTGTATAGGTGGGTCAATGGGAGTTAGGTGATGAAGGATTTGATTTTAAAATTAGGACAATGATGTCTGATTATCTATGGTTGGTTTATATGGGCAAGCCTTCCTTAGATACTTGGAACATTATGACTTAGAGAAGACCAAGAGTTCAACTTAAATTTGGAGGGCATAATAGAGTGTGAAAAGGACTAAATTTCTTGAGTAAGTTAACAAAGTTTTATCTCTTTACTTATGAAAAGAATTACCTTGATCCGTTGAGAACCTATGAACTTGTATGGGTGTGTTAAAAAGTGTTTATTCTTGGATAAAGGTTGTTGGACATTCCTAAATAAGGAGCTAAATATCCTATGTTCTTTTGGTTAAAATAACTTAGATTCTACATTTTTTAAATCTAGTATATTGTTGTAAGGTGGATGCTTTTAGTGGAGTGAAAATGTCTCCATGGGGTAAGTTACTTGTGGATAGAAAGGCTGCCCTACTTCTTTTTTGTTTATAACAAGTTTTTTATGTAGAAGCTTCTTATAGTGTCATTGTAATAATGGCTATGGTAAATAGCCATAGATTTTGGCTTGGCTTGGGTGTCACTATAAGTGATTGGGGGTAATGATATCATAATTTTATTGTGATGGAAATGCCTGGGAGGTAATGGCTCATCCAACTAACCAAAGAGATTTTGTTGTCCCTAAAATAGGCAAACTTATGTAGTGCTAAAAACTTATGAATTTTAACTAGGGTAGGCTTGGGTTTGTTGGCCTCTTTAGATTTAATTTGGTGAATAAAATGTCTTAGTAACTCTAGAAAGGGGTGAAGTTATCTAGTTTTGGAATGTTTATTATGATCATGGATCAATTTTACATTTATGACATATATTTTATTCATGGATACGCTTGATTCCATATGTATATTAATTGATCCTAGTTAGGTTATACACCCATGGGGATGTCTATTTAAACTTGACTTCATCTTGACACCTATGAGGATGTTTATTGAGACATTGGATATGTCTTGCATCCATGAGGATGTTTATTACATGTTCTAATGAAACTTTCTGATTGTGGAAATTGTGATTCCCATAGTAGTGATTTTATACTCACCTTGAGCCTTAGCTAAGGTCACCCTTTCCAAAATTGATGTTGTGTTAAAACAAGCATCTCCATTCAACCTTTGGCATGATTGGATTAAGTTAATTGGTTGAATCATGGTATATGCTTGTTGGAATTTTAAGATAATGCATGGATGTCCATTGATTTCTTACATGATCAAGCCATCTGATGAGGTTGAGGTATGTTATCTTGGGAGGACCAAGGTTGTGGCTCAAGCCTCAAGGGCCTGGTGGGTGAGTGTGATTGACTTGCGTGATAAATTTATGAGTTTTTGGGATTAGTTATGTGATACACTTGATGGGTTATTGATGTATTTTACATGGCATCTACACATTAGATGGACTGATATAGACTCATGGACCCTTGTGCTTCATACATTTATGTGTTTGATTATTATGATGTGGAAAATACCTTGGCATAATTACATATTATTGAGTGTGTATTTATATTATGCTACTCCTTCATTCATGTGCATTGTTATATGTTTATTATATAAACCTTTTAAGGTGTGAAAATGCTTAACCATGTGAAATATGTGAACTTTTTTACTATCTAGTTGGTTTTCCTAGTGTTTTAGATATGTTATATGTGTGATTTTGTGTTGTAAAACAAAAATTGTGAACTCAAGAACTTTTGTATTATAATTTTTGTTTTGGAAGACAAATCTCTTATTAAGTTGCCAAGGTATATTGTCATATTATATTTTTTAATCCTAAATCATTTTTCTAGCTATGAACATCGATGAAAGTATGAGGTTGATGGTAAAGAAACATGTTTTTTGTAATGGTTTAGACTAGGTATGGGATAGGGAGTGGAATCTCTCATAGTTTTAAAATATAGTCCACCCTTTGCACAAGGTAGCCACCTAATTCATTCAGAGTGTGCACCATAAGAGCCACATATTGGCCATGGCACCCTCTTGTATAGTGGTCACCTTATGGTTTAGTGTTCCTTTAGCTATCTCTTAGAGGTTGTTACTAAACATTTTATGTGGAATCTCTTTGTGTAAGCCTTGTGAAGCACCAATTGATCCTACATTGTGGATATATATGCAAATCAATAAGTAGGTACTTACTAAAATACATACATGTGCATTTAAACATGTTATGATTAAGGTATGGCCTTGTTATACCTGATGTATATATATTTTGGTATGAATATATTTTTGTATTATTTTATGCATGATTGGATAGTATGCTAGTCTTGTGTTAAAAATGAACATTTATAAGTCTTAATCAGGTGGATTTTGTATTCTTGGGTACCCATTTGTTTTCCTTTCTTGTCTTTTATTGCCATGAGGTAAGTGCAATATGATGGTGGAACTGTGATTCTTGTAACCATCATGTGAGCTCAAAAAGTGTTTGGAGAGCATGCAATAAACCTTTAGGTAGCATGTATGGCCTAGGTTGGCTTCTCTTTTTGTTTAGTGTGGATAGTGTGGGACACTATACTATCCCATAAATGGTATTTGTTTGATTAGGAAGTAGCCATTCAAAATGAGTCACTATCCTATGGTAGCATTTTGTGATGAATATTGACTAAATTATGTGTAAGGCATAATGTGTGTTGGTATAGACATTATTTCAAGTTTGGACTTATGTTAAAATATCGATGGTATTTTATGATTATAACTTCTATCATAAAAGTTATAGATTTTTGCATTATGTTATCCTCTTGGTAATAGCGATGTCTAGCTAATTTTTAGTTCCCTAGTAAATTTTTTGATCTAAATAATCAAAATTTGTTAAAATTGCCTATCTTTCACAAGATTTTAGCTGAAAGAGGTGTGCTTGGAAGGCAATGAAAGATTTTTTTTCCTTTGTTATGATGGGAAAATTTATTCCCATGGTCGGTAATGTTTTTTTGCTTGGAAAGTCAAACCTATAGGGGTGGCTAAATTTTTATAGTTTTCCTAGAACTATGTTAAAACTATGGTATACTATTGGTATTTTTGCTAATTAAGAATATATCTAGAGTTGTTAGACCTTTTACCAAAGTTGTGACTATCAATTTTGGTTTTTAATAAATGGCCTATACATCATGAACATGGAATTTTACACTAACTTGAGGTATGTGTATGAGCATTTAATGATGTTATGACTTATGATAGCTCCCTTTTATTATTCTAGTGTTTTAAAATGACACATGAGTCAATGAGACTTTTATTATGATTGTATTTATGATTTAAGTTAGGAATACCAAATGTATTTTGCCTATATAGAGTATTACTTCCTCTTACTTATTGTTATGTAAACTGCTAGTTTTTCTAATTAATATTATGGTTGATTGTGAAACCTCTATTAAGAGAGTTATTTAGTTCCTTGGGATAGTCAGGTCCTCAATTTTTGATATGGTCATCGGGACAGATCCTCTCTAATAGGAATAAGATGTTGTGATCTTTCCATTGTGCACCTTGATAGGACTACTTAAATGATTCATTTATCATGTGCATATTTGTTACTGCACTCCCTTGCTTAGCTAGTCTGTGTTATTAGATTTTGATGCTATGAGATTTGATTATAGGATGATGTATTTATCATGTTATAATTTTTCACTTGATGATGTATGGATTATTTCATGTACGTAATATTCAATTAAAATTCATTAATACTTTATAATTTTATTGATTTTTGGATAAGATAATATTGATGGGTATACTTAGTGGTTATAGGTGCTAACTATGGGCTAGGTAGGAATTGACATCAACTTTTGGGGTAGTGGAGTGGTTTTGAGTAGTCAGATGATTTTCAATAGGTATCCTTATATTCCTAGTTAGTGTCATGATTTTAAATAGTTATGTTACTCATTATGCAATCACATTTTATTATGATTTATCACTTTTTTCTCCTTATGTCTTATCATGTTGTGCTGATCTTTACACATTGTTTGGCACTATTTCCATCTACTTAAACTTCCTCTTTTCTCTCTCTCTCCTACATGCACCTCACCACCCCATCTTCATGGGACTCACCCTCACTTAACTCATACTCCCTAAGAGACCTACCTATACCTATACCCCCCATGACACCCCTTCCACATGATTTATTTCATGGGTGACCTTACAATTAGTAATGTCCTAGTTAATTGACCATTATGATATTTAGGCATTTAATAATATTTAAAATAATATCTATTTTTATTATTTAATTATTATTCTTTACCTATACTATTTTTTGGTTTCTAATAATTTTAAAGGCATTTTAAATAATAACTAATTATATTATTTAACTATTATTATTTACTATTATTGTCTTTTTGATTTGAGCTCAAATATGGAAAAGGGTCATCTTTGATTAGGCATTTAGAGCTGGTGATGGAGGTCATATGGTAAAGGGGATTGATAGATTTTTGAAGGGAATATAAAATTTCTCTCTCTCCATATTGAATGTGGAAAGGAAGGAGTATGGATAAGGGAATGGGGAAAGAAAGAAGTTAGGGAGGTAGGTGGAAAAAATATGGAGGGGAGAAAGAAAATGCAAGACATGAGGTGGAAGTAAGTGAACACAGTAAGGGAAAATAAAGGAGAATGCAGTAAGGAGAAATGGGACATGGAAGGGAGGAGAAAAGGGAGTTGCATGTAGTAAGAAGAATGCAAGGAATGAGAAACACAAGAAAAGAGGAATACAAATTTAGAGGAAGCATGAGGTGGAAGAAAAAGAAAATGAAAAAATTTAGTAAAGAAGAGGAGATGATAGGGAGAAAACACAAAGGGTAGGTAGAAAAAGAAAATAAGATATGTAGGGAATAACAGAGGAAAAGAGGCATATGGAGGAGAGAAATAAAATGTAGGAGATATATGTAGGGGACTTTCATTAAGGCTTTGGGCATTTTTCCCTGGCCTTGCATCCCACCTAGATTGATTCTCTACTAGAAGTATTGAGGATTTGATTAATTATCTATTGACATTAAATGTTTTCCTTCTCCTTACATTGGACTGGTAAGTCCCCTTTGAATGCATCTTGGTTATCTTACAAAATGGAAATGATTGTTATTAAAAACCATATATACATTTCCAATATAATTCCTTTTGGCATAAAACTTGAAATAAGGGAGTCAATTATGGTTATTATTTTCTCAAACATTATTTTTTCTAAACCCTAGTTTGGTGAATGCACAAATTTATTATATATTCCAATTTATCATGTAATGCCTTGAATACTTATTACTAAACCTATTGTGTTAAACTAATCTAAGTGTTGTGTGGTGATAGAACCTTGTTCTTGTGTGGAATGCCATATATATATATATATATATATATATATATATATATATATATATTGAAATCATTGTGGGTGTTCATGTATGTGCTACCACCAATGATGGATTTAGTTACTAAACTTGACACTATGATTTTAGCTATGGAAGGATTTTATGTGTTCTTTATTGTGTATCAACCTATTTATATTTAAATTTTTGTTGGGATATTATTTCTATCCTTCTAGTCTGCATGTATTCATCTTGGGTTGCCATACCCTATTGTATTAGCTTCGCCCTCTTAGTGGTTTGGTGCATGAAATAAAACTTATAAATTATTTTAATTTCTATTAAAAAACTTCAAGGTAAGCTTTGCCTTGTTTGTATCATGTGTGTGTGTGTGTGTGTGTGTGTGTGTGTGTGTGTATTCCATTTGGAATAAGTCAATTTGGGTCTTAATGTATAAAGAGTTGGGTTGTTATGGGATTTATGGTTTAGGATTGACATTAAAAACTTTAGTATCTAATTGAAATTGATTTTGATCCCATAAATTTAAAAGGGCAAGTTTTTATTCATGATAACATCTTCCTTAAATTGAATTTGGCTAGAGTTTTTCTTTGAGTTGGTTATGTATACATACTGAATGACATGTTATGGCCACATGATTATGGTTTTGGTTTGTAAAATGGAGTTTTGCATATTTATTTTACTAAGGATCTAGTTGGATATATATGTGTACATATGTACAAAACATAGATTGGTTCTTTCCTATTTCTACAAACTAGTTATTCATGTCCCTTGAATAAGATTGATTCTACCATAAAATTGTGTATAGCTATTGATGAAAGATATTTGGTTGTTATTTTAATACTATGGTTTGTGGTGGTCTTTTTTATAATTCCTACATGTTTACATGCTATCAGTCCTTTGTAGTATGGGTGAAGCCCTACTAAATTCACTATCTTTTAATGAGGGGTTTCGATTTTAATTTAAGCCATTTTAAAGGTCGATGTTCCGTTTACCCACATTGACTTGATTTTAATATTCAAGGATCATATGAGGTTGTGAGACCTCATAATGACCCCTATAATCCCTTAGATCAACTATTGCTTTAAAATCCATTTATTATTTGTATGCTTGTTAGAATCACTATTGCCCTTGTAGACTATTTTGGATTGTTGGATCATTCTAAATTTTTGATCAATTATTATATTGGATTGTTTCCTTGGGAATATTGTATGGTCTAAGTTGACTGGCTATCACACTTGTCTGATTTTATTGGTGGTTTTGGACTTAGTTAAATGTAAATGTTTAGTTATATGTTGTGCCTTTTAATTTGTTACATGTTTATTTGAAGTATAGCCTTTTTGGGTTGTGATTTGGTGGTGTATAATGGTTGAGTTATTTGTTTTAATTTTTACCTTTGACTGCATGAAGTGTACCTTTGTCAAATCACCATTCCCAAAGTAGACTTAAATAATAAAGCATCAGATGGCATAATTGTATACCTAGGTCATAAATTTATAGTTGAGAGGCTAATGGGTTGTTCCTTCTCCTAATTCATACCAATGATAGGTGGTTATTTCTATCTTGCCTCAAAATGGTGATTGTGCCTTGTGTTGGTGTTATGTTATTTGATGTGATATCCATTGCTTTAGAATCCAACTTGCTTATAACTTCCTCCTTGACCTTGTTTTCCAAAACCACCATTTAGCTGATGGTTGGGGTGGTAATGTCCATCAATGGTTGGGCTCATAAAGTTAATTAGGAGGGTTTGTCTAATTTAGTTCTTTGTTGATCCATGCTTGGATGATGTTAAAATAGGTGAAGTAAGTGGTGGTGAGTTAATTTGTGTTATTTATTCATTCTACTAAATTATTAGCATTTAATGTTCATTGATTCATAAACATGGTTAATATGTTATCTAGACTCAATATTGGATATTTATGATTAGTGTCATGTGATATGATAACCTGGTTGTTTGTGAATGTGAAAAATAAAGGATTGCTAGCTTAAATAGTAAGAAGCTGAAATTTTTATCTTGCTAAAGATAATTCATTTCATATGTTAAGTCATTGATTATTAATTAGTTTCTCCTCCTTTTACTGAAGTGTCCTATTGGCATAACTAACACATAGTTACTCTTTGATTTAACCATATAATCTTATTAAGTGTATATAAACTTTATGATGGTCACTACTTAGATTAATCTTTGGACTTTATCATTATAGTGTTGGTTTCTTGATTTAGTCATATACTCTATTTTAGATGGATAAAATTGTTTGATGAATAATATGAGTAAATTTACTCAAGCATATACATATATTTTCTTGATAGAGTAACCTACAGGCCTTGTTACTAAAGATATTTGGCATAATGATTATCATTGATGTATTTTACTAGATTACTCATTTTGGTGATTTGAGCATACTTGAATATGTTGGTTTGGATCATTAGTAAGCTAAAATCTTAACTTGTATAATAGTTGTTGAGAAATTATCTAATGAATTCCTTATATCTACATACATATATATTTATGTATGTATGGTTATTTACACATGCTGTGGTTATACTTATGATAATATGAGTAGATAGAGTTATCCATTAGTGATTTTCAATTTGTGTATGGAGTATAGAGACTCCTTGGATGTTCAACTTGTATGTGGTATTATGAGAGCATGCATATTTTAATATTGGAATAAATTTTTAGTTCATGAATGAATAAAACAATCTCAAACCACCTAAAATATAAAGTAAATGGTAATTGTCATATGACACATTTTCTTAATTACATGATTATATTGTAGGATATGATCAAATATTGCATGTGAACATCACTCTTATTACATAATATACATGTTTCCTTATCCTCATTTTATCATTAAGTAAGCATGGTTGTTGGTGTGAATTCGGTATGTGTAATTAACCATGTGTAAACCTTAATGCTTGTATGCTTCTGCAAACTAGTTTCCTTGGAACCGTTGTTTGCTTGAATAAGATATATTGGTGTATAGGTGAAACCTGTTACTCCTTAATGTTGAAATTACTTAGTATGATAATTATATGAAGTGAGTTAATTCCTTAATTAATTACTTAATAAAATTAGAGGTTAATTTTGTGAAAGTTAATCATACATAATGAATTCTAGATTATATGCATGGCTAGAATTAATTATGTAAGTGTACAAGTTGAATTGGCTTGATATGCCCCCATATATAAATTTAATGATGGATCAAATATGTCTTTTGTCATGAGTTATTATTGGTATATAAGGTACTTTGGATGTATTATTTACCCTTTAGCTATTACACTACATTGACTATTTACCAATATGGGACTATTTTATCAAATTCGCTAATCACCAGTAGGAGATCATTTATATTGATCCCATGAATGGTTGTCACTATATCATCATTAGATTGATGATGAATTACCCCCATTTATATATTTGATAATTTGTGTTAGATTTTAGTAAGTGTGCTTGTAAATTGATAAAAAACTCTTCATGTAAATGATATTATCTCGTTATGTGTTTTAGAGCCCTTGATTAATCCACATGTATTCAATCAATAGCTAGTTTAAAATGAATGTTTAACATGATAGATATTTCCTAATTGTCATTTAGGAAAAAATTATTTGGTTATCATATTTATGAACTTATTTTGACACATTAATGTCATATAAGGTTAAGGTTAACCTTTCTAGTTGTGCATATGTGAGTACGTTACACAAGTATCACTTGATTTAGCAAGTGAGGTTTGGGTTCATTATGCATCCAAATCTATACTCTGATATGCAACTAAAATGGGTTTATTTCATCTGGTATTAGATTAATATTTCTTCTCTATGTAACTTTGGGATTGGTATGGTTATTGCATGGTAACCAATGAGTTATCCCAATTAGACAAAATTAAGAAACAATTCCCAAGACACTTAGCCTTCAAGTTAAAGTTTAAGGTGTTATGTTATTTTTTGTTGTTGTTGTAATGTTCTATGTATTAATCAAAAGAAATGATTCCAAGGAATTTGGTTTTTATCTTATGTCATTTGCTATCACCCCTAGCCTTGGTTGGGGTTAATCCTTCCCAAATCTAGTTACATCAAGGCAAGTATCACCTATCAACCATTGAATTATATGGGTAGGTCAATGGGAGTTAGGTGATATAGGATTCACTCTTATAATCAGGGGAATGATGTTCAAGTATTTATGGTTAGCTTGTATGGGTGAGCCTTCCTTAGATAATTGGAAAATTATGACTCAGGGAAGATTAAGGGTTAAACCTAAACTTAGAGGGCATAATAAGGTGCAAAAAGGACTAAATTTCTTGAGTAAGTTAGCAAAATTTGAGCTCTCTGCTCATGAAAAGGATTACCTTGAGCCATTGGGAACCTATGAACTTGTATGGGTGTGTTAACTAGTGTTTTTTCTTGGATAAATGCTGTTGGAAGTTCTTATGTAAGGAGTTGAATATCTTATGTTCTTTTAGTTAAAAGAATTTAGATTCTGCATTTTTTGGATCTAGTATGTCATTATAAGGTAGATGGTTTTAGTGGAGTAGAAACGTCTCCATAGGGTGAGTTGATTGAAGATAGAAATGTTTCCCTACTTTCTTTCTATTTATAACAAGTTTGTTATGCAGAAGCTTCTCATAGCATCATTGTGGTAATGGTTATCATAAATAACCATAGATTTTGGCTTGGCTTGGGTATCATTATAAGTGATTGGGGGTAGTGATATCATAATTTTATTATGATGGAAATGCCTAGGAGGGATTGGCTCATCCAATGTCTTATACTTTTTAGTAAAATAAGGAGGTTTTGTTATCTATTATGTTGCTTAATTGACTAAGTGGTAGCTATTATACATCCTTAAAACATGTAAACTTATGTAGTGTTGAAAACTTATGCATTTCAGCTAGGGTAGGCTTGGTTTGTTGGCCTCTTTGGAGTTAAGTTGGTAAATAAAATGGCATCATAACTCCTAAAAGTGGTGAATTTATCTAGTTTTAGCATGTTTATTGTGATCATGGATTGATTTTATGTCTATGGTGTATATTTTACTCACGGATATGCTTGATTTTATATGTATATTGATTGACCTTGGCTAGGTTAGACACCCATGGGGATGCTTATTCATAATTGACTTCATCTTGACACCTATGAGGATGTCTATTGAGATATTGGATATGTCCTACATCCATGAGGATTTTTATTATAGGTTCTGATAGAACTTATTGATTATGAGAATTATGATTCCCATAGTAATGATTTCATACCCACCTTGAGCCTTAGCTAAGCTCACATTTTACCAAATTGATGTTGTATTAAAATAAGCATGTAAATTCAATGTTTTACATGATTGTATTAAGTTTATTAGTTGAATCATGGTATAATCTTGTTGTTGGAATTTTAAGATAATGCTTGGATTTCCATTAATTACTTGCATGAGCAAGCCATCCAATGAGGCTGAGGTATGTTATCTTGGGAGGACCAAAGGTTTAGATCAAGCTTGGAGGGCCTGGTGGGTGAGTGTGATTGACTTACATGATGAAGTTAAGAGTTTTAAAGATTGATTATGTGATACCCTTGATGGGTTCCTGATGTCTTTTTCATGGCATCTACACATTAGATGGACTGATGTAGATTCATGGACCCTTGTGCTTCACAAACCTATGTGTTTAACTATTGTGATGTGTAAAATACCTTGGCATAGTTACTTATGCCCAAGTGTATATTTATCTTACACTTATCCTTCATTCATGTTCATTGTTATATGTTTATTATATAAACATTGTAAGGTGTGAATGTGCTTAACCACATGAAAATGTAAAATTTTTATACTATAAAGTTAGTTATCCTAGTGTTCTAGATATTTTATATGTGTGATTTTGTGTTTTAAAACAAAAATTATGAACTCAAGCACTTGTGTATTATAATTTTTGTTTTGAAAGATAAATATCTTATTAAGTTGCCAAGGTATAGTGATGTATTATATTTTGTAATCTTGTATCATTGTTATATCTATGCACATCAATGCAAGTATGAGGTTGAAGATAAAGAAACACTTTTTTCATAATGGTTTAGACCAGGTATGGGCTAAGAAGTAGAGTCTATCATAGGATAAAAATCCACTCCACCCATTTACACAAGGCAACCACTTGATTCATTCAGAGTGCGCATTGTGAGATCCATATATTAGTTGTGGGACCCTCCTAGATAATGGTCACCTTATGGTTTAGTGTTATTTTAGCCACTTCTTAGAGGTTGTTGCTAAACAGCCTATGTGGAATCTCTTTGTGTAAGACTTGTGAAGCACCAACTGATCTTACATTGTGGACATGTATGCAAATCAATAAATATGTACTTGCTCAAATATATGTATGTGTTGGCATGTGTGTTTAAACATGTGATTAAGGTATGACCTTATTATACCTGATGTATATATATTTTAGTATTAATATATTTTTATATTATTTTATACATGAATAGATAGTATGCAAGTTTTCTGTTTAAAATGAACATTTATAAGTCCCAATCAAGCATATTTTATATTCTTGGGTACCCATGCCTTTTTATTTCTTATCTTTTCCTAAAATGAGGTAAGTGTAGTATGATAGTGAAACTGTGATTCTAGTAACCATCATGTGAGCTCACAAAGTGTTTGGAGAGCATGTGGTAAACATTTAGGTAGTATGTATGGTTTAGATTGGATTCTCTTATTGTTTAGTGTGAATAGTGTGGGACGTTGCACTATCCCCTGAATGGTATTTGTTTGATTTAGACGTAACCATTAAAAACAAGTTACTATCTTATGGTAGCATTATATGATGAATGTTGACTAAATTAAGCATAATGTATAATGTGTGTTGTTATAAACACTATTTTAGGTTTGGATATATGTTAAAATCCTAATGGGATTTTATGATTACAACTATTGTCATAAAAGTTATATATTTCTATGCTATGTTCTCCTTTTGATAAAAGGGATGTCTAGCTAATGTTTGGTTCCCTAACAAATTTTTTGATCTAAATTTCTCAAAATTTGTTGAAACTACCTATCTTTAACAAGCTTTTAGCTAAAAGAAGTGTGCTTGGAAGATAATGAAATACTTTTATTGGCCTTTGTTATGATGGGAAAATTCATTCACATGGTTGGTAATGATGTTTTACTTGGAAATTCATGCCTATAAGGGTGGCTGAAATTTTATAGTTTTCCTAGAACTATGTTAAAATGGTGGTATATCATTGGTATTTGTGCTAATTAAGAATAGATTTAGAGATGTTATAACTTTTACCAAGGTTGTGACTATCTACTTTGGATGTTAATAAATGGACTGTGCATCATGAACATGGAATTGTACCCTAAATTTAGGTATGTGTATGAGCATTTAATGCTGCTATGACTTATGATATCTCCCTATTATTCTTCTAGTTTTGTAAAATGACACATGAGTTAATGAGACTTTTCTTATGGTTGTATTTATGATTTATGTTGGGAATAACAAATGTATTTTGCCTCGATGGAGTATTACTTCCTCTTTATTACTCTTATGTAAACTAATGGTTTTTCTAATTAATATTATGGTTGAGTAGTGAAACCTCTATTAAGAAAGTGATCTAGTTCCCTGGGGCAGCTAGGGACTCAGTTGTTGATATGGTCACTAGGATAACTCCTCTATAAGAGGGTGAGGATGTTATGATCTCACCATTTTCCACCTTTACAATAATACTTAAATGATTGATTTAGCATGTGTATAGTTATAGTTTCACTTCATTACTTAGTTGGTCTGTGTTAGTTGATTTTGATGCTATAAGATTTGATTGTAAGATGATATATTCATCATGTTATAATTTTGCACTTGATGATGTATGTATTATTTTATGTTCTTTATATTCAATTACAATTCATTACTAATTTATTATTTATCAATTTTTGGTTTAAATAATACTGATGGGTATACTCAATGGTTGTAGGTGTTGACTATGGGTTAGGCTGGATGTTGGCATAGACTTTTGGGGTAGTAAAGTGTTCTAATAAGTCTGATGAGTTCTAATAGGTAACCTTGTATTCCTAGTAAGTATCATGTTTTTAGATAGTTGTGTTACTCATTGTGTAATCACATTTTATTATGCTTTATCACTTTTTTCTCTTTGTGTCTTGTCATGTTTTGTGGATCCTTTCATGTTATTTAGCATTGTTTCCATCCACTAGTACTTTCTCTTTTGTATCTCTCTTCTATGTGCACCTCACCACCTCATCTTCATGGGACTCACCCTCACTTAACTCAAACTCCCTAAGAGACCTACCTAGACCTAACCCACCATGACAACCCTTCCATGTGATTTATTTCATGGGTGACCTTATAATTAGTAATAGCTTGGTTAATTGACCATTATGACATTTAGGAATTTAATAACATTTAAAATAACATATATTTTTATTATTTACCTATACTATTTTGTGGATTCTAATCATTTTAAAGTAATTTTAAATAATAACTAATTATATTATTTAATTATTATTAACTATTATTGTATTTATGCTTTGGGCTCAAATTTGGAAAAGGGTCATCTTTGACTAAGCATTTGGAGATGGTGGTGGAGGTCACATGATAAAGGGGGTCGATAGATTTGGGGAGGGAGGGGAGAATTTCTCTCTCTCCACATTAAATTTGGAATGGAAGAAGTATGGCTAAGGGAATCGGGGAAAGAAAGAAGTCAGGGAGGTAGGTGGAAAAAATGTGAAGGGGAGAAATAAATTGTAAGGCATGAGGTGGAATTAAGTAAAAACATCAAGGGAAAATAAAGGAGAACATAGTAAGGAGAAAGGGTACATGGAAGGGAAGAGAAAATGGATTTGAATGGAGTAAGAAGAATCCAAGGAAAGAAAAACATAGGAAATGAGGAATAAAAAGTTAGAGGCATGAGGTGAAAGAAAAAGAAAATACAAAAAAAGTAGCAAAGAAGAGGAGATGATAGGGAGAAAACATAGAGGGTAGGTAGATTAAATAAAGAATATATGCAAGGAAGAATAGAGGAAAAGAGGTGTATGGAGGAGAGAAATAAAATATAGGAGGAGATATATGTAGGAGATTTCTATTGAGGACTTGGGCATTTTTACCTGGCCTTCTATCCCACTTGGATCGATTCTCTATTGAAAGTATTGAGGATATGATTAATTATATATTTAAATTAAATGATTTCCTTATTCCTATGTTGGACTAGTAAATCCCCTTTGACTATAGCTTGGTTATCTTCTAGAATGGAAAATATTGTTATTAAAAACCATATATACATTTCTAAAATTATTTCTTTTGGAACAAAACTTTCAATTAGGGTTATGCTTATTATTTTCTCAAACATTATTTTCATTAAACCCCAGTTTAATGAATGCAAAAATTAACTATATATTCCTTTTTATCATATAACACCATAACTACTCCTTATTAAACTTGTTGTGTTAAACTAGGTTGAGTGTTGTGTGTTTATGAAACCTTGTTCTTTTGTGAAATGTCATGTGTGTGTGTGTGTGTGTGTGTGTGTGTGTGTGTGTGTGTGTGTGTATTGAAATAATTATGTGTGATCATGGATATGCTACCACCAATGATGGATTTGGTTACTAAACCCAACACTATTATCTTAGCTATGATAGGATTTTATGTGTTATTTCTTATGTACTGACCCTATTTATATTTAAATTATTATTGGTATATTTTTTTGTCCTCTTGGGCTGCATGTAATCCTCTTGGGTGACCATACCCAGTTTTGTTGGATGTACCCTCTTAGTGGTTTGTTACAGGAAATAAAACTTATAAATTATTTAAATTTCTATTGAAAATCCTCAAGGTAAGATTTTCCTAGTCTGTATCATATATATATATACGTATATCTTCCATTTGGAATAAGTTGATTTAGGTCTTAATGTTTAAAGAGCTAGGTTGTTATGGGAATTATGGTTTTAGATTTCCATTACAATCTTTAGTATCAAATTGAAATCTATTTTGATCCCATAAATTTAAAAGGGCGAGTTTTTATTCATAATAACATGTTCCTTAAATTGAATTTGGCCAGAGTTTTTCTTTGAGTTAGTTGTCTATACATATTGAATGACATGTTATGGCCACCTAGTTATGGTTTTATTTCTTAGAATGGGGTTATACATATTTATTTTAATAAAGAACTAGTTAGATATGTGTGTGTGTGTGTGACATATGTATAAAACATAGACTAGTTATTTTCCTTTTCCATGAACTAGTTATTCATGTCCCTTTTATAATCTCAATTTTGCCATAAAATTGTGTATGGATTTTGATGAAATATTTATGTGTGTTATTTTAATAATACAGTTTTGTGGTGGCCTTTTTGGGAATTCATGCATGTTTAAATACTATTGGTACCTTAGAATATGGGTGAATCCCTACTAAATTTATTAACTTTAAATGAGGGGTTTCAATTTTAATTTAATACATTTTAAAGGTTGATGTCCCAATTTTTATATTCAGGGGATAATATGAGGTCATGAGACCTCATAATGATCCATAGAATCCCTTATATCAAATATTGCTTGAAAATTGATTTATTGTTTAATCATTATTTCCCTTGTGGTTTGTTTTGGATTATTGGATTCATTCCAAATTTGTGATCAATTATTATATTGGATTGTTGCCTTGGGAATATTGTATGATTGAGTTGATTGGCTATCACACTTATCTAATTTTATTATTTGTTTTGGACTTCATTGAATGTAACTATTTAGTTATATGTTTTACCTCTTAATTTGTTACATGATTGCTTAGTATATCCTTGTTGGGTTGTGACTTGGTGGTGCATAATGGTTAAATTATCTAATATTATTTTTACCTTTGATTGCATGAAGTGTACCCTTGTTGAATAATCATTCCTAGACTAAACTTAAATAATAAAGCATCAGTTGGCATTCTTGTATGTTTGGGTTATAAATTTTTATCTGGGAGGCTAATGGGTTATTCTTTCTCCCAATTCATACCAATCACTTTTGGTTATTTTTGTCTTGCCTTAGAATGGTGATTGTGCCTTGTGTTTGTGTTATGTTATTATGATGTTATGTCCATTGATTTAAAATCCAACCTAATTATATCTTCCTCTTTGACCCTATTTTCCAAAACCACTATTTAGTTGATGGTTGGGGTGGTAAGGGCCACTTATGGTTGGGATCATATGTCTAGTTGGGAGGGTTTGTCCAATCTAGTTGTTTGTTTCTTCATGCTTGGATGATGTTACAATAGGTGAATTAAGTGGTGGTGAGTTAATTTATGTTATTTATTCATTCTACTTAATTGTTAGCATTTAATGTTCATTGATTCATAAACATGGTTAATATGTTATCTAGACTCCATATTAGATATTTATGATTAGTGTAATGTGATATGATAATATGGTTATTAATGAGTGTGAAAATAAGGGAATGCCAACTTAAATAGTAAGAAGCTAAGATTACTATCTTGATGAAGATAATTCATTTCATATGTTAAGTTATTGATTTCTAATGAGTTTCTCCTCCTTTCAATAAAGTGTCCTTTTGGCATAACTAACACAAAATTACTCTTTGATTTAACCATATAATATTATTAATTAGATATATACTTCATGATGCTTACTAACTTAGATTAATGTTGGGACTTTATCATTATAGTGTTGATTTCCTGATTTAGTCATATAATCTATTTTAAATGGACAAAATTGTTTGATGAATATTATGAGTAAAGTTACTCAAGCATATACATATATTTACTTGATATAGTAACCTATAAACCTTGTTAATAAAGTGATTTATCTTAATGATTATAATTAATGTATTTTACTAGATTACTTAATTTAGTGATTTGGGCATACTTGAGTATGCTGGTTTGGATCATTAGTAAGCTAAAATATTAACTTGTATAATAGTTGTTGAGAAATTATCTAATGAATTCCTTAAATGTGTGTGTGTGTGTGTGTGTGTGTGTGTGTGTGTGTGTGTGTGTGCGTGCGTGCGTGCACATGTGGTGGTTACACTTATGATAATATGAGTATATATAGCTATACTTTAGTGATTTTCAATTTGTGTGTGGAGTATAGAGACTCTTTAGATGTTAAACTTATATGTGGTATTACAATAGTATGTACATTTTAATATTGGAATAAATTTTAAGTTCATTAATGAATAAAATAATGTTAAACCACCTACAATGTGAATTAAATAGTAATTGTCATATAATATATTTCCTTGATTACATAATTATATTATAGGATATGACCAAATTTTGCATGTGAACATCTCTCTTATTATAGAATATACATGTTACCTTATCCTCATATTGGATAGAATTTTGTCATTAATCATGGTTTTTGGTGTGAATTTGGTATGTGTAATTAACCATTTTTAAACCTTGAAGCTTGTATTCTTTTTCAAATTGGTTCACTTAGAACTATTGTTTACTTGAATAAGATATATCAGTGCATAGGTGAAACATGTTACTCCATGTTAAAATTACTTGATATGATGATTATATAAAGTGAGTTAATTATTTAATGAATTACTTAATAAAATTAGAGGTTAATATTGTGAAAGTTAATCATACATAATTAATTCCAAATTATATGCATGGATGGAATTAATTATGTAAGTGTACAAGTAGAATTGGCTTGATATGCCTCCATAGATAAATTTAAAGATGGATCAAATATGCCTTATGTCATGAGTTATTATTTCATGACAAGGTACTTTGGATGTATTAATTTCCCCTTTATCTATTGTACCACATTGACTATTTTCTAATATGAGACTATTTTATCGAATTGGATAATTGCCAATAGGGGATCATTTCTATCAATCCCATGAATGGTCATCACTATATCATCATCAGATTGATGATGAATTAGTCCTATTTATATTTTAAACCATTTGTGTTAGATCATGGAAAGCATAATTGTAAACCATTCAAAATATCTTCATGTAAATGATATTTTGTTATGTGATTTGGAGCCCTTGATTAATTCACATGTATTCAATTGATAATTGGTTTGCCATAAATGTTTAACATGTTGGATATTTATTTTATTGTCATTTAGGATAAATTTATTTGTTTCCAATATCTATGAACTTGTTGTGACCCATCAATGTCATATAAGGTGGTGGTTAACCTTTCTATTTGTGCATATGCGACTATGATACATGAGTATTGATTAGTTTAGCAAGAAAGGTTTGGGTCTGTTATGCATCCAAATTTGTACTTTGATATGCAACTTCAAAAAAATTTGGGGTTGTTTTAGTTTTTTTCTTAAAATTTATTACTAATAAATATTTATTGTGATAAAATCTTACTTCCCCAATACCAAATCATAAACAAAGTGAAATAAGGTAATAATTAAAGCAATAATGCTAAGGGAGTACCTTATGAAATATTGAATTCTCATTTTTTAATAGATAAGTAGTTCTAATCAATCTTAAAAAGTAAATGAAGACCACCAATAGCCAAAAAAACAAGCTAAATTTAAAAATTTGTGGGAGAATAATATAATAATTAACAAAAATAACAAGAAAATAAACCAAGAGAGACAAACACAAAACAACATAAAGTAAACTATACTAAGAAAATGAAAAACTAGTCTAAGAAAATAGTAAATTATATACAATTTGTAGATACTATTTACCTACTAACCTTAATTCTAAATTTTCATTTTTTAGAATAAATGAGAAATAATACTTTAAAAATTATCTATTGACTGGTAAATGAAGGTCATTGCCTTGAAGATCTTTCAATCTAAATGCATTTCATCGTAGTAGTTCTAAAACTTGATAAGGTCTGATTGAAAGAGGACTAAACTTATAATGTTGACCCCTCTTATCATGGGGTTTTCCACATAATAATATCAAGTCAAAAATATACAAAAATTTGACCTATGCTCTTTTATCAAACCATCTCTTCACTGCAGCCTAGGATGTGCTAAAATTATGCAAGGCTTCTTCTCTTATGTCTTCTAGATGAGCCAGGTCTATTAATCTAGACTGAATCATCTTATTTTATTCCATTTAATAATGAATGAAATGATATATGTGTTTAATTAATGTCATTTAAAATATTTTATCCACAACATAAACTAACCTAAAAGGTGAACTCTTGATATTCTACTTGTATCTTTTTTAATTAGCCCACAAAGCATATTTGAGTAGAAAATGCCAAATGTGTGGGTTCTTTTATACTAATTTCTTAATGGAATTTATCAAATTACTATGTATATATTCATCCAAACCATTTCCACATGGGTAATAATTTGGGTATAAATTTAATTTAATTCCATTCCAATATTCCCACTTAGTCAATTCTAAGGTAGTACCATATGAAATATTGAATTCTCGTGTTTTAATAGATAAGTAGTTATAATCAATCTTGAAAAGAACAAGGAGACAACCTATATCAGAAAAAAAAAACTAAATTAAAAAAGTTGGGGGAGAATAATATAATAATGAACAAAAATAACAAGAAAATAAACCAAGAGAGACAAACACAAAACAACTGAAAGTAAACTATACTAAGAAAGTGAGAAACTAACCTAAGAAAATAGTAAATTATATATAATATGTACATATCATTGACCTACTAATCATTATAAAATTTAATTTTTTAGAAAAAATGAGAAATAATACTTTAAAAATGATCTATTTATTGGTAAATAAAGGTCATTTCCTTGAGGATCTTTCAATCTAAATGCATTTCATCCTTGTATTTCTAAAACTTGATAAAGTCTGATAGAAAGAGGAATAAACTTATAATTTTGACCCTTATTATCATGGGTTTTTTTCCCATAATAATATCAATTTAAAAATACACAATCATTTGACCTATGCTCTCTTATCAAACCATCTCTTCACTGCAACTTGGGATGTGCTAAAATTATGCAAGGCTTCTTCTCTTATGTCTTCTAGATGAACCAGGTCTATTAATCTAGACTGACTCATCTTATTTTCTTCCATATTATAATGAATTAAATGATATGTGTGTTTACTAAATGTCATTTACAATATTTTATCCACACCATAAAATAACCTAAAATGTGAACTCTTGAGATTCTGCTTTTATCTTTTTCAATTAGCCCACAAAGCATATTTGAGTAGAAAATACCAAATGTGTGGATTCTTTTCTACTACTTTATTTATGGCATTCATAAAATTATTATATATATATTTATCTAAACCATTTCCACATGGGTAATAATTTGAGGATAAATTCAATGTAATTTCATTCTAATATGTCTGCTCAGTCAATTCAGTTGATTGAGAGGTAGGCCCATTATCATACACGAGTGCTACTTGGGTGCCAAGTCTAGTTGTGATTTTTCCTTCAAGGAATTTAATCACTTCTTTGGTATTATTATTCTTTGTTGATTTTTATTCATCCTAATTTGTGAAATATTTAGTGGCCATAATAATGAATTTATGATGAATTGAAGAATTGGTATTTATGACACCAATGAAGTCTAGACCCCACTAAGCAAAAACTTATTCTCAATTACTAATTAAGGAGGCACGGTAGTATGAGTTTCTCTTTTTGTGAATATCTAACAAATATGACAATACATCACATGTGCATGGGCATATTTAAATAAATTTAGCCAATATTAACTAGATCTTAGTATGTTGTGTGTAGTCACATTACTATAAGGGTGACCACTAATTAGTTGTTTATCAAAAGAAATCATGACATCCTATGCTTCTTATTCTATTAAACATCTTACAAATATCCATTCATGATTTTTATTGGAATATTTAGATATCTTTATTAAGCATGAAATGAGCATCATTTGATATTAATTCTCTATTTTATGTCTTATCAAGGTTAGTCAATGGAATACCATATAAAAAGTAATGAATGATTGAATCATACCATGGGTTATGCTTGATTTCAGACTAATTTACATTAACAATATAAATGTTAGGATCAACTTCAAAAATCAATTATGAAAATCCTTGATATAAAATTTACCGTACATGATTCACTTCTATGTTGTATTATTGAAGCTTCGATACTATCATCCTCTTATTTCTCCAATTTAATTCTATCCTAACATCAACTTGATAGTCAAATCAAGAATTATAACATATAAATTATTCCATAGAACATAATGTAAAAATTTATTTTCTACCTTTACTAATGCAATATATTGCTTGTCTAACATATGGTACCTCAATTTAGCCTCTTCCAAATTGGCACTCATGATATATAGGGTTTTCTCCATATTTAAACTTTTGTCTCAAGACTACTTGTTATAGGTACAATCACTGAGAGGGGGGAGGTGAATCAGTGAGCCTAGACATTTAAATTTCAATTGCAATCCTTTAAAATTATTAATTAATCAACATATATTAACTTGATCAAGGAACATTAACAAGAGAGCTCATTCATTCAATATATACACAAGATCAAACATAAAACACAAAGTTCCTATGGGAAATCCTCATGGGGAATAAAACCTACTCTCAAGCCTAAAACACATGGACTGCTTATCCTATAAGAGTTTAAAAATGAGATACTAGTCAAGTCCTTTATACCAAAAACCTTGATCAAGTCAAATTTGACCAAAGGCCTTTAGTGAAACACTTGTTTCACAAGGATAAACTACCCCTAAGGAAGATCAAGTCCTTTAGACCCTCATTTAAAGTGAACACCTCCACCTTAGAACTGATGTCTTAAACACCTAATGATGGATATTTGATTTTCTAACCCCTTCAAAAACTCCCTCTCTATCTCATACAGGCCTTTCACATAGGTATGCAACCATCTCTCTCCTTATTTACTCAAACTATCCTTATATGCAAACTTAGACCTCTTTGCATATCCTCAAACTACAAGAGTATAAATATATCATCAAAAATATGACCTACAAGTCATACACATAGTCAAAAAACTATTCTACCCATCAATTCATTTAATAGGCACACTACCTATCCTTTATTCTTTGCTTTAATGAATACTCCTCTCACACAAACCTTTTCTAGTCTCAACAAAGTCTAGAAACCATCTCATTTAGTTTAACTATTTATAGATCCTTCATGATTATCAAAATATTGGTTGGCCATTATGCATGCATTCACCCTTAAGGCATCTTACATGGGTCACACTTAAGTACAGCTCTCTTTCAAATAAGTCTAAGTCACCTTTTAGGTCCTATGATGACCCATTCACCTCTTTGACACTTCTCTGAGCAAACTAAGAACATAGTAACACTTTATAATTCATGAACCCATAACACATGATATATATATTCCCCTTAATCTATAATAACCATCATATTACCCTTGCTATTAGGCACAATTTTCTCAAACAACATTTTCTACACATAGTCATTATGAATGAAAACATAGTCAACTTATTTTATTTTGTTTATACTAGATATGATTGGTCAAACCTTAATAATACACATAAATGGTATTAATTTATTATAAAAAACTTTAAAATATCTAAATCATCATGATACATTGAAATAACATCAACACAAGCTCAAACATCCTTCTCAAGTTCTTAACAAATGAACATCGAACACATAGTCAACTTTGAACCTAAATATATTTGACTATACACACTTTCAGATTTTCAAAACTATATTTTTATATGCACTTTGGAGTCCTATATAAATTTTATTTTTACACCATGAGAAAATTATTCATAGATCGAAAGATATAGCACAAAAATTGAGCACTGGTTTTTTCCTTCACCAATTTGAATATCTAAATCCAAAGGGTCATAGTTAAACTTTGATCACTAAAAATGCATCTCATGTCCCCACTACTTAGATTAAACATGGACCATAAATATTATTTAAAATTTGGCTTATAGTGTACCAATTCTCAAATGTTAAATTTAAAATAATTTACCTCATCTCTTGTAATCTTAAAATATTGACCACACACACTCCATTGATCTCTTCAAGATTGTCCTTGACTTAAAAATGTTAGACAGTTATCACTTTTACCTTTTGAACTTAACACACATCATTGATCTTGATTAGTCTGAACACCCACTCATCGTTGATCCTTAGAATATTAGTATGAACACCCATTTATCATTGATTCTTGGAAGAAGCTTGATCTTTATCTCTACTTAACATTAAACAATGAACACTTGTCCTTATCTCATTGCTTCCTAACACCATGGAAAAAACATGCTCCATTGATCCTTTTGTAAGGAGCTCAATCTTTAGCTTCATTAACCAAAAAACACTTTGACTAATTTAACTCAAAATGCACCATATATATTGATATGTATGAATTACCACAACCCTTTGGGTATCTATTTTTTCCTGGTCTTTACCCTTCACAAATTTGGCTAAGTATGGGGACCATTGTTATCTGCTTGGAAGGCCAACTTTGCACCTCAATAAATTTTATTGCACTTAGATGCATGATATAAAATTTGGAACATATGATATTTCCACATAGCATAATCTAACCATATATAAATATTCTCCTATAACCCTCATGTGTGTGATATATAATTACATTAATTTACTCACTCAGATTCTTCTTCCATAGAGCCAACTATGTCAAAAATTATTTGGGAGGCAAACTTTAAACATGCACATCTTTTGTCATGCTTAATTTCATGACCTAAAAATTAGTTCATATCAACTATAAATAAAAATAAATAAACCCATATGATAAAATTCTCCTAAAACCTTCACATGTTCAAAATATAACATCATTAATATACTTACTCAACTCTTCTTGCCATATTGGAAATTTGGCTAAGTATGGGAAAACACTATCAAACTACATGGGAGCCCAAATTTGCACTAGAATATATTATGTTTCACTTTGATAAATGAAATAAAATTTAGTGTATAGAAACTAGGAAAAAGTGTGATCATAACCATATGATCAACTCCCCTTGACTCATCCACACGTGGCAATGGTGATGTCAACAAACTGCCTATTCAAATTTTCTGCTATTGGACCCAAAATGTCTAGATGAAAACTATAGACTATCAAAATAATTAAAATTATGTAAACAATATCTCTAATCACCATTTACATATGAAATTATCCATTGCACATGATCAAATAATTTAGACTCATCTCTAATCATCTCAAAGTAGTCAAACTTTGAAGATCAACCAAGCCTTCTTCAAGCATACTAGGACAAGCACATTTCACACTTTATCATTGTCACTTAGACTATCAAGGAACTTCATCCACTCACTTGGACACATACATGAAATAAACATGACATCATTGATAATTATCCAACAATATTCTACTTTTTCATTGATGTCAACACCCATCAATATACAATTCACCTTTCTTCTCTCTCTTTAAGCAATCTCATAATAGGAACTTTTCCTCCCTTTGACACAATGAAAATTTGGGCACCAACTGATCATAAGGATCTAAAAATACTAAAAATAGGAAAATAACATCTTGTAAATATAGTATAAACCCCCCCTAACCTTGATCCTACCTATTCTTTCCTTGACAACATCCTCTTGCTCAATGCCAACACTCTCTTTCAATGAAGCACTACAACCAATGAAGAAAGAACACACAAAAGACTGAAATATGATATAAAATAACCAAGAAACATCTGATATGGACTCCCTCTAATATTTTTGAGCCATTGCATCACTTAATAATCTTCAAATCTCCATACACTATGAAGAACCACCATACAAGTTTACTAACCTTCGCTCTCAAACCACCTCAAGGACCACCAACATAACTTCATTCCACTCACCAAATAAGAAACATGCCCTAAACCAACCTAATAAATCACCTTTAAATACTAACACCTTTTTCTTTTGGAAAAAATGAATAAAAGTCACTCTTCTTCTTACTAGACATGTCTAGTCTCCTTGTAACCCTACATGGAAATTAAAGAGCCCATAACTTTCAGTATACACATCATCAAGACCTAAAAAATCATATCTTGAGCACTCTAATATTCCCCCTTAATTACATAAATTTACAACACCTATCTTAACCTATGAAAGATACTTCCTTTACAAACCAACTTGTCTATTAGGCCTCCATCTTGATAAAATCATAAATAATTTGAAAACCAAAAAATTTAAATCTCTATGAAGCTTGATTTGATAACCCATTTATCCCATTCAACCTATTAATAAGCCTCATACCTCAAATCATAAGGTAGACCAATTTTCTATCATAGCCCAAAACCCTAGAAACCAAAACAAACAAGGTCAACAAACATCCTTCTAGTCAATGCACACTTATGAAAATTCTTACACACCTGGAAACACCCATCACACACTTCTGGACCAAGATTTGAGATTCCACATATTTGGGAACCCATACATCCTATAACCTATTTTAGGCCTGCTTACCCTTAAGACAAAATTGAGAAAACTGAGAGCACTCAAAAATCTCCAATTTGACTTCAATATACCTTTAGACCACAAAATAACCTAGATCATTCTAGAATATGGTCAACATACATTTATCTAAAAAAATATAATATTGAAAAATCACAAATCCTCTTTTACCACTTGAAAACCTTCAATCTGACCCTACAGACTGACCATGTATAACTATGACATCACCACAACATATCTTCCACCTGTACATACTTGATCCAACTAAAAACATTCATCTTTAGCCTTATAGGACCATTTAAAGAACACCAAAACAATAATTGATTCTCCATTGAAAGGAGTATCTTAAGAATCATAAATAGATACATCCTCTACACCACAATGCTCTAAAACAAAGTGAATCCAGGAGTGGCCCACATCTCCTCAGTAACCATTGGAATCTTATTATAGCTATAATATTTATTTCTTTTGTTATTCTTCTTCTTAGTTTAACCTATGACAACTGGTTCCTTTTCTAAATCATTCTCTTTTTCTTCTAATATTGGATTAATAATACATGGAGACAACATAGATTCATGACATACCTTTTCATCTGAAGAATCCACCTTGTAATTAGGAACCTCATCATTAGGCATTGACAGTTGATGTTATTTGTATGATACATGCTCAATAATGGTAGGATGCTCATTTGTATCCATACACATCTTAGAACTATCCTCAACTCATACCTTGGTCTTCTTCTTGAACTTGGTCTTTTCATTAACAATATGATTAGACAATGAGACCCCTTGACACTCTTCAAATTCTAAAGCATTATATATCATAACAAATAGATTAATTGGACCTATAGACTCATCATGACTCACACTTACCACCTTTGATTTCCATGAGATAACTTGCCTTCTTCCTTGCACATTGGATCTTGATTGAACTTATTTTGACTTAATGGCCTTTACTTACAAAATCTATTAATGTGACCTCTCTATTCATAGTTATAGTAAACCATACTCCTTGATGGAATTTCAACTTGTTTTACCTTGTTCAAACAAAAACTATCAATGTGTCCAATGTCATGACAATTGAAACAAAATACTCTATTTGAAGAAGACTTATCTTGTCTTTCCTTATTAGGATAATGCTTAACAAAGTGCCCCTCATTAAGATAGTTAAAGCAATTAACCTTTCTCACACCTTTTTATTGATGACCCCCATCATAGTTCCAAGCAAAATCATTTCTAATAATCCTCTTACAGTATCTAGATCTATGTCCAAACTGATTACAAGTATAACAGTAACCATTGAAATTTACATACCTCATGACATTTGGTTGTCTTATTAGATTTGTATTCATTCTATTAGCACCTTCATTCCTTATATGATAATTTATCTTCAAATTATGATTGTCATTGTTCTTATTAGTCTTTATCTTGTATTGAATTGTAGTGTTTGGTTTTTATTTGTATTCAAGACTAGTATTATCACTTACATGCTTTTGACCACTCAAAATATTGTCTAGATCACTTGATATCTTTTCAAATCTCATAATGGATTAAATTTACTATATGTCTTCTCTAATTCATCTTTTAATTACATGCCTTGCACATTCATATTTTTTAGCTTTCAAACTTGTAAACAAGATTTCTAGTTGGCAACTAAGATGATTGACCATATATTCATTCTTCTTAGTGTCTTCATTTATTCTTGCATCAAATACATTGAATCTATCCTTATATTCCCTGAGCTTAGATTTCATCTTCTTATTGGTCATATTCTCAATCTTTAGTCCTTCAAGAGCATTCATCAATTCAATCTCATAGTCTACCTCATCTTTATCATCATCTGAATCAAACCAAGTAGACTCTATTTGATGTGATTAAATACCTTCTTGAACCATGAACAAGGCTTCATCTTTATTAGGGCCATCATCTTCATGATCATATTCTGAGTCACTAACTTCATTCTCATCTAGTGAGCTAAAATCTTCTTTGGTGTAGAGACTCTTCTTGTCCTTGAAGTACTTCTTGTTGTCAAAACTTTTAAATCCATTTTTGATTTTATCAGACCTAAATGTTCTTTTTCCATCATCATGCCCTTGATCATGCTCTTCATCATCATCCTTCTTATACTTGTGAGGGAGCTTATTAGAAAAATATCCTACCTCTCCAAAATTGAAGAATTTGAGGGGTAGTTCACCCTTTTACTTGCATGAACCTATTTTCAATTTCCTTAAAATTAAAGCAATTAGTTTATCCTCTTCTATATCAAAAATGTCATCCTTATTAGGTTTCTTACCTTGAAACATCTTATTTGTCTTCATTTCAATGTTTAAAGTTGCTTCTTTCTTTGGTGGTATATCATAATTCTTCCTCATCTCATAGGTAGTAAGTGTGCCATGCAATTGATCCATATTCAACTGAGTAAGATCATGACTTTATTCTACAATAGATAATTTTGGATCAAACATGGGGGATAGATACCTTAATAATTTTTAAATTGTAGTATCCTCTTCAATATTTTCTCCAAGACCTCTGATGATGTTAAAAATATCATCAACTCTTTACATAAAAGATGCCACAAAATCTTCTTCCTTCATCTTTAAACTTTAAATTTGCCTTCTATGAGTCTGTAACTTAGAAAGTTTGACCTTTTAATCTCCTTCATAAATGATCCAATTTTTTTCCCATAATTCTTTATCAAATTTATAATGGATTACCTTAGTGAACTCAGTCTCTTTAAGACCACAAGTGATGGCATTCATTGCCTTAGAATTATTCTCAAACAACTTCTTGTCTATAGTATTAGATGGAGGAGTAGTAGGAGAAATATAACCATCCACAACAAATTTCCATACATCAAACCCTAGGGACATAATGTATGTCCTCATCTTTGCACTCCAAAAATCATAATTGGATCCATTGAACATCAGTGCTTGCTTAGTAGAGAAACCTCCTTGATGACTACCCATATTGTACCTTGGATCACCTTCAAGTTGTCAAGATTTTACCAAAAGACCTGATCTGATACCAATTATTAGAGGTAAAATCACTGAAAGAGGGGTTAAATTAGTGACCCATATATTTCAATTTAAATTCCAATCCTTTCAAACTATTAAGAAATAAACATATATTAACTTGATCAAACAACATTAACAAGAGATATCATTCATTCAATGCATCACAAGATCAAACACACAACACATAGTTCCTATGGGGAACCCTCATGAGGAAAAAAACCCACTCTTAATCCTATAACACATGGAATAATTATCCTATAATATTTTACAAACAAGAGGCTAGTCAAGTCCTTTAGACCAAAAACCTTGATCAAGTCCTCCTAACTAAAGGCCTTTAGTAAAACACCTATTTCACAAGAAGCAACTACCGCTAAGGAATATCAAGTCCTTTAGACCCTCCTTTGAAGTAAACACCTCCACCTTAGAAATGATGTCTTCAACACCTGATGATGGATCTCTAATTTTCTAATGCCTACAAAAAATCCCTCTCTATCTCATATAGGCCTCTCACATAGGCATACAACCATCTGTCTCCTTATTTACTCAAACTATCCTTATATATGCACTTAGACCTATTTACATATCCAAAAACTATAAGATTGATAATATATCATAAAAAATATGACCTATAAGTCACACACATATTCAACAAACTATTCTTCTCATCAACTCATCCAATAGGCACACTACCTATCCTTTCTTCTTCACTTCAATGCATACTCCTCTCATACAAGACTTTTTCTAGTCTCAAAAATGTCTAGAAACCATCTCATTTAGTTTCACTATTTATAGATACTTCATGATTATCAACATCTTGGTTAGACATTAGGAATGTCTTAACCATTAAGGCATCTTACATGGGTCACACTTAAGTAAAATTCTCTTTCAAATAATTCAAAGTCACATTTTAGGTCTTATGATGACCCATTCACCTATTTGACACTTCTTCAAGAAAACTAAGAACCAAAAAACACTTTCCAACTCATTATCCAATGACACATGATCTATAGGTCCCCCTTAACTACCAACAACCATCACAATACCCTTATACGTAATCACAATTTGCTCAAAAAACATTCTATACATAGTCATTATGAATGAAAATATAGTCAACTTCTAACCCTTTTTTCATACTAGATATAATTGGTCAAACATTAATAATGCACATATATGGTCCTCATGGAGTCTAAAACACTCATAAATAGTTAAATCATCATGATACAATGAAACAACATCAACACAATCTCAAACATCCTTCTTGGGTTCTTAACAGATGAATGTTGAACACATAGTCAACTTTGAACCTCAATATATTTGACTATACACAATTTTATATCTTTAAAGCTATATTTATAGATGTGAATTAGAGTCCTCTAAAAATTCACTTTTTACACCATGATCAAATTATACATAGATCAAAATATATACTACAAACGTTAAGCACTGGTTTTTTCCTTCACAAATTTAAATATTTAAATCCAAATAGCCATAGTTAAGATTCAATCATTAAAAACACATCTTGTGTCATTTATGCTGAGATTAAACACTCACTATTTATATTATCTAAACTTTAACTCATATTGTGCCAATTCTCAAATGTTAAACTTCAAACAGTTAACCTCATCTTGTGTAATCTTGCAATATTGACCACACACACTCTGTCGATCTCTTTGACATTGTCCTTACTTTAAAAATGATAGGTAACTATCACTTTGACCTCTTGAATTTAATACACACCATTGATCTCAATAATTATGAACACCTAATCACCATTAATCCTTAGAATAATCTCAATCTTTATCTCTACTCAACATTAAATAATGAACACTTATCCTCATCTCGCAACTTCCTAATACCTTGGAAAAAAACATGATCCATTGATCCTTTTTTAAGGAGCTCGATCTTTAGCTTCATTAACCAACAAAAACTTTGACTCATTAAACTCATGATGCACCATATATCTTGATCTTCATGAATTCATACAAGTCATTGGATCTCTATTTGGTCCTGGTCTTTACCCTTCATAAATTTATCTAAGTATGTGGACCATTATTATTTACCTGGAAGGCTAGCTTTTCACCTCAATAACTTTTGTTACGCTTAGACGTATGCTCTAAAATTTGGATCATATGATCTCATCACATAGGAGAATATAATGATATATTAATATTTTTATAGAACCTTCTTGCATCCAATATATAATTCCATTAGTCTTCTCACTCAAAATTTTCTATCATAGAGCCAACTATGGCAAAAACTCCCTGAGAGGCCAACTTTGAACATGCATATATATTGTTGTGTTTCATCATATGCCCCAAAAATTAGCAAATATCAACTAGGCATAAAACTAAATAAACCCATATGATTAACTTCTCTTAACACCTTTACATGTGTGAAATATAACATCATCAATATGCTTACTCAACTCTTGTTGCCATATTGTAAAATTGGTTAAGTATGGGTAAACACTATCAAACTGCCTGGGAGCCCAACATTGCACTAGCATATCTTATGTTGTGATTCATATCATGACCTAAAATTTATCACATATAAACTAGGCACAAATTTTATCACAACCATATGACCAACTCCCCCTGACTCATCCACACATGGTAGTGGTGATGTTAGCAAACTACCTAATCATATTTTTTGTCACTAGACACAAAATGCCTAAATGAAAACTATAGACTACCAGATGAATTACACCTATCCATAAAATATATCTAATCACCATTGACCTATAAAATTATCCCTTGCACATGCTTAATACTTTAGACTCATCCCTAATCATCTCAAAGTAGTCAAACTCTGAAGATCAACCAAGCCTTCTTCAAGCATACTAGGACAAGCACATTACACTCTTTGTCAATGTCACTTAGACTATCAAGCCACTTAATCCACTCAATTGTACACCTCCATGACATTACCATGACATCATTGAAACTTATCCAACACTACTATAATTTTATGATCATAAGTAAACAAATATAGGTAGAAGTATTTAACATAGTTTGCATTGACTAAAATAGGGGTTTCCATTATAGCATCCTTGATTTATTGAAATTAATTATTTGAATCATAGTTATACTCTACTTTGTCTCCTTATTTTAACATAGAATTCAATGGTTTAACTATTTATGCAAAAATATAAATGAACTTACAAACAAAATTTTTTTTATTAAAAAAATATTTTAGTTATTTCTTAATATTTAGCAATTGAATTTTTGAAATGGCATTAGCTCTATTAGGGTCAATTTACATAGCTTATTTTATGATTAAATGCACAATAATCTTCCCTTATATTGCATATAAAATGAAGTTTTTCATATTGAGCAAGATACCAAATTTATGGCAACACTCCAAAATATTATGTAAGTGGTTCAAGTGGTCTGATATTCATTTGGAAAAGACTATAATTATCCATTAAAATAAAAATGAACTTAGAAATAAATCCTTAAAATTCAATGTCCATAGCTCTTTGGAAAGTGGTGATATCATTGATCAAACCAAAAATCATCTTTTAATAATAAAATGTTTCCCATTTTATGGTGACGGTTTTCTTTTATATGTCATTTTTGTCAACCAATTGATTGTAACATGAGAATCCATATAAGAATGACATCATCTCAGACCCATTGACTTATTGAATCACCTAATGTATAGATAGTAAAGGATAATTTTCCTTGTCTAAAGCTTGATTCAAGTTCTTAAAATCCACATGATAGATGAATTTCCCCATTATTATTTCTAACTGGCACTAGGTTGGCCATCCATGTTGAATGACACACTATAAATATTATTCTAGATGATAAAATATTATAAAATTCTTTTTGAGCAAGTGGCTCAATAATATGATTGACTGGTATCTAACATTATTTGAATGGTTTTTGATCATGCTTAAAAGTGATATTACATGTCATGATTCTAGGATAAAATAAATTCAAGTCTCCATATGTATAGGCAATGACATATTTATAGTAGATAAACATTATTTTCATCTCTTTGTCACTACATTTAGGTCCTATGCTGATGTTGTGAGGTTGATTAGGCATCCTCATGTTAATAATTCACAATTTGTAATTGGAGAAAATGGGCTTTATAGGTCTATTTACTATCCTATCTAATTCAAATAATATTTATAATGATATCATTCCTTTTAGAATCTAATTATCATACTATTTAACCCTAAAATTTTAGATTGGGGTTATCTAAGGTTAAAGGGGACATAGATGGCCTAAGGTACAAGGGTGATAAACTATATCTATTGTAGTTTAATTAGATTATAAGATCATATATAAAATATTTTGAATTAATTAAATTGAGATATGATAAAAATACAAAGTACATTTATTCTAGATATGGAAATGACAAAGAAACAAAGTACTTAATTGGTTCTAATGCTGATGCAATTCTAGATCTTGAAGAGATAGGAAGTAGATTAGCATAAGATTTTAGAATAGTCATCAGATTCTAGATTAGGTGCCTCTAGATCCATAGACACCATCATCAACCTAGGAAATTTATGTTGATGTTACTATCTAAACTTGATGTGTGTATCTTGTACAAAATACCTACTAAAAAAAGATGAGACCACTTAGATGCTTCTAGGTTTATCTTCACCTTCATTCTAGTGTATTAAAATCTAGGTCATGGATTGTCATTCCTCATGAAATTATAAAACCCTAGTTATTAATATTCATAATGACCTTGGTAAAAATGGGTTAGTGATCACATAATGTCAATCTGACCCTAAAGACCCATATATCAATGAACACTACCTACATATCCAATTTTTTTGAACAGGGCCTTGTACTGAAGTAGTTATCCCCTATGTGTTGGATTGTGTGTGAGTTTATCACCAAATATTGCACCCTAGAGGATTTTTTTCAATCCTATTCTAAGATTTGAGCAACATTGGAATACCTCTCTGCTTGTGGGTTTCCTAAAATAGAGGTAGCCCTCTAGGTTTAAGGGTTATCTCCCTAGATTGACCTTTAAATTCTTATCACCTATACTAAATAATTACTTGGATGAAAAGAGGTAGAAATATGCATGAAATTAAACTATTCTAAGGGGGTGATACACCATAAATATTTCCACTATTTTATCATACTCTTTCACTAAGAAACATGACCTACAACACTAGTCTCAAAGTCCTAGGATACTCTAACATTAGTATTTCAATATGGAGGTGATATGCATGAAACTACTAAAGGTAAGTGGACTAGAGGTTATATTGTAGAGTATAAGGATAATTTTACACCTTATGGGATCCAAAACATGCTATCTACACTTTATATGACCTATTATAATGAGAACTTCTTGCACCAAACATGAAAGGATAAAGAGAAGCAAGGATATAAGCTTATCACTAGACCTCACCATACATCACTTCACACACTTAGACAACATTTTTTTGAAACTAAAAACCAAATTTAATGTATTATTAAAATGATAAATACAACATCAAATTAGTAGGGCTTCACCATACCAGGTGTGGAATTAGAATACAAGAGAAAAAATGACTAGTATTCATAAAATATGAGAAAGGAGAGAGAGAATTAGAGTTCAAGGGTCATAATGAAATTTGTCAAGGCATGAGAATTAATTATTTTTTATATGGTTAGAGTATGAAATATAACATGAAATTCCTCTTTGGATAAATATCCCTCTAAGGTAAGAAAACTCCTCAAAATTGACATAAGACCCTTCATATACCTTCTTGTAAACTACCTTCATCATTAGGCATCTCTTGAGAACTCAAAAATATACTAGGGAGAACTAAAACATGTGAACTATGATGGGGGTGGGGGGTTAAGGATAATATATAACATTCATTATATGTGTTACTAACCACTAGTATTCTTCTAGACAAATGTTCTCACTACGTGTAATCACAGTTATCCTTATTTCACTCATTCCTCACACTTGTCATTAAAGTAACCTTTAGTTTTACAAAAAAATCCATATATGGGGTGATATTAAACCTTTAAATAGTCTTATTTACCCTAAATCCATTAATCAAACCTTAAAATGTCTCCCAATTAGACTTATCATTTTCTCACTTGGTGGTCACCATCTGCTCACATTGTCTTCCATAGATTATCTGAAGTAAAGGAGATTAAAAAAGAGTTTGTGTAATTTTATAAATAAATAAATGGACATGATGGGTTATAATTGGTCCCAATTTACCTTCACAATTGATTCTCATGCTTCAAATCTCCTTTGAACTTGTAAACACATAAAACCTATCAAGAAAACTTGTTTTGTACCTTGTCTGTACAAATAAGGTACCAACCAATATGATGGGAAAGAGCCTATGGTATTTTTATATAATTAAAAATAACTTTATTAATGAAAAATATCATTTGGATGCATATTATTCCTTATATTTTTTATTGGGTCATGAGCAAGGGTTTTGGAGGGTTTTAGCTCATTTTGAGCCTTAAGAATTATTCATACAATCCTGCCATTGAAACCTTAGAAAAATTCCACTAGAATAATTTTAGGGACATTATTAAACATATACCAACTCCTTAAGTCTCCATAATAAGTTTATTAAATAGGGTTAACTTCTAAAGATGGCCTCTTGAGCTTGAAAGTGCATTATACATACCTTGCGATAGGTCAGAGCCAAGATGATCAATCTTGAGTGATTTTTTTGTAAGCCAGAGGTTGAAAATAATATTATATTTATATTTTAATATTATATAATGTGTGGGAAGGTTTTATTGGCATTATAATTGATATTGGGCCTATTTAGGGCTTTAGGCCTAGTTTAAGCCTAGTAAGCTTGACTATGTTCATGCCCTAAAACCTTATTTGCATGCCTTATCAAAACTATGAGGCCTCCTATGTGATTATTCATGTTTATTACAACTATGTGAATCATCATCCATTACACAAAATACCCCTATCACATATTATCACCATACACTCACCCAACTTACAATATTGCTTTTTTGGGAGTGCCCTTTGTCTAAGATAGAATAGAGGGCACTTACCCTATCTTCTCAAAAAAATATGGTATGATAGGATAAATATATTCATGGGGTTCCTATGTAAAATAATTCAGGTCTATATCATACTCATATCATCCCAAAACATCACAAAATCCAAGGAAAACTTTTGTAATATTGACTGTGTGCAAGATTGGTGTATTGACTATAGGTTTTATGTTGAAAAACTCCATGCTCTATTTCCATATGATGAGTATCATTTGACATGGTCACCATAATTTTGAAGGTGTTTTAAAACATGTCAACACTCCCAAATTACATTGTCACCATAATTTTTAAGGTGTTTTCAAACATGTCAACACTCCCAACTTTTTCTAACTCTCTCAATTCACTCCTCCAAACCTAGGCCTAACTACCTACTGTAGTAAACTATAGGTGTGATTTTCAAACAAATAAGGTTTAATATATGGTGTCATGATGAGTTAGACCATATGTAATGTTTATATTCTCCTTTAATTTATCAATGGCATATAAAATTCACTTAGACTTCTTCACATTATTCATATGATAGGTTAACCTCTAAACCATCATGCTTTAGTGCATAGTCACTCTACAGTCAAACTATGAGTGATCATTCTAAGGGAAAAATACACATGTAGGTTGATACTTGTGTATTTAATAGAAAAATTTAAGCTTACAAAGTTCATAACAACCATATCTATTCTCAATAAGACTTTTTCTTCATCTAGGACTAGGTAATCTGCTTCATAGTCACCATAACTAGATTCCAAAACAAACTTAGTATGGCTGTAGGTGTTCTTATAGCCTAAAGACTCCTTTAGGTGACTTTATGATTCAAAACCATGAATTTAAATCTCATCCAATTATTATTTGGTAGTAGTGTCACTCCACTTACATAAATAACTTATGTTTACAAGGTTTGATTTCACATGTCATATTGCATTGTAGGACACTCAGGTTTAAAGAACATTATAGATAACACTGACCATCTATAGTGAGAAGTTTCATATTTTATAAAATTTATTTTATCACATTCTTATATTCAATCACCCAACTATCATGTTAAAACACTACCCTTATGATTAAGTCACATCATGAAAACATCTAGGCTAGAACAAACCTCCAGATGCTCTAGAATGAGAAGGTCAAACATAAGCAGAGTCCTTATTTCAAAGATGTTAAGGTAACATGTCCTTAAATTTTCTCTCTCAAACTATGGACATGATTTAAAGTATATTTGTCATCTTATGGACTCCACCATGATTTTTATGACCTTTTTAACATTTTCAGCTTGATGGGGGTCTCAAACAGACTCTAAAACTTGTGGTCTAACTCTGCTCAACGTCTATGGAGACCACCTATAGATACACATTAGGATACAAGACTATGATCATTATAGAATTGGTTATCTTAACTTATCTCAAATATTTACATAGTTAAAATTGATTTCTCATGATTGAAGAGTTTATTCAATGTCTTGAAACCTTCATCACATCACAATGACTATGCTCAAAACTCTCATTCACATGACATTAGGTGAATATCTTTAGGGAAATGACTGTGTTAGAATATGAATATGTTTTATCACCAATTGATAGTCTTGAGACCAAGATTTGAAAATTAAGGTGGTCACCATGACCATCAGGATCATGAAACATCAACACATACTTGATATGGAGGCTAAAACATGAAAAAAAAACTCCACTACTAAGGGAACCTATCTATAGATTATGATAGTGTCTTTCATTATAAATATGAGATAATTTTGCTCATAAATATTCTTATAAATGTGAAACCAAGTCTAGAAACCATGAGATAATAGTTGTCATACCTCTAAAAACACTTTTACAAATTGGTTTGTATAGACCAATGCAAATAGGAGAGAACCCTGTAGGATGTGGGGATAAGCATGCAAAAAAAGGTAGTAAACTCTTAAGAAATGGTTCATAAAGATTGTTACACAAAAATTTTAAATCCTTCCATTAATTTTAAGTATATTAAGGTTAATTTCATTCCATAATATCATTTGACCAAATTCATCTCTTACTAGCTCTACCATGAGAAAATTGTTTAACTATTTTTGCATGCGAAGAAGAGTGATAGAGGAGAATAATGGTTGTAGGCTAATTTTTTGACTTCAAAATCTGATAAAATAGGAAAATGAACCCAATAGACCTGAAGGGACATTTAAGATCCTTCCACACATTCCAAAACTCCTGTAGAAGCTGTACAACCAACTAAAACTATTCAAACTACCACTTTTTCAACTATTTTCTTTCTCTAACATAGAAACCTATAGTTTTCAGTTATGACATAGTAATTATGACCCCAAATAACACATTTTATGTTTAATAACCTCTTGGAACATTTTTATACTTAGTAAAACTAGACAAACCTTCATAAATGACTCAAATATGACCCTTAACATGACATAGACTATCTAAGGACTAAAAGTGACCATGACAAAGGTAATGACATATCAAATGACATAAATTAGGGCCATGTTACACACTATAATACTTTAATAATTCCATATACAATTTTTCAACTATAGGGGGTTGACCTATTTTGACTTATGGTTAAAATAGTCAACATTTTTAGAGATTTCCTAGGGGTTATAAGCCAACTATGCCAATGACCAATAGCCTACTCCTATCCATTGGGTTATGGAGTCACCTTTTTCCAAGTTTTAAATTTAATTTCATTTTAAACCACATAATACAATAAGTAAAGACACTCAAAATAAGACACACCAAGGGAAAGACACCTGTTATCAAGAACACTTATGGAACACATGCACAAAACTAAAACAAAGACACACACCTATCCTAATATTTACAATACCTCACATTTGAGGTGAATAAAAATTCACCATGCTTCAAAAAGTTCCAAATATGGTTCCTCTTTCATCTTTTCTTCTCCATAAAAGTAACCTATCTTGTGAGGCATGCTCATCATCAAATACTTAATTATGTAGACGGTGAAAAGGCTTATCATCCTTGGATCTTATGATATATACAAGTATACCTATTTGGTCCTTTAAGGATGTTCCATTTTTCTCTATAAGTGATATTTTTGGAGCTTAAAATTTATCTCTATCATATCCATTTGGTGTTATTCAAACTACATCTTAAGAGTCATCAAAATTATCTCAACATTGCATTCTTCTAGGACACAATGTACCTAATGTATGGGATCATCAAGCTTGTTCTAATTCTACCCCAACACCTCTAAGAGTGTATAAATATCAGGTTGAGGCTTTGAATATCCCTCAAGCTCAAAATAGTTTGCCTTGGATTCATGAGACTCCTTCATGTCTACAACCTCTTAAACAATAGTATTACATACACTCTCATGTTTGATGAGCCTTTCTCTTTCTTACTCCATAATAAAAATAACATCTAACTTATTAGGCTCATTTTCAAACATATCATTATATTTACACTTCTTTGGAGGAGGAAAAATCTTACCTAGATACTTAAACTCTTGACTTATGGCATCGAACCTCTACCATAGGTCATCTTCTTCCTTATGAATGTCATCTTCAAGGGTTATTTCATCAAGTGTAAGTATAATTACATGGTTATTATTACCATATTTATAAATCATGATATTTAATATATCATCATCATACACATGAATCAAATAATTTCCTTGAACAACTTGTGAGAAAGAATGCTCAATGCTTACCTCAGATTGTTTAAATTCTCCTTCATGGATGATATATGTGTCAAGGTTAATTTGTTCAAAGTACGTATATTGATCATGTTCATAATAATATATACCATACTCATCTAGAAATTAAAAAAAAAATTCCTCAATCTTAGAAGAAGCACCATCATCCATAATAGATTCATCTTTATCATTGATGACAGAATTAAGATTGGAGCTTAATTCTACATAGGGCTCAATGTGGAACCAAGCAAGTGGTTGAGTTCTTATGGTCACCTTCATTCCATATATTTTCCTAAAGGGTAATGAGGACCGATAAATTGAGAGGTATCCTCCTATCTTGGCTTTGAAATCTCTTGAGAGGAATATTACAAAGTGGGTAGGCAAGTTAACAACCATAATGTATAGAGAATGGGTAAGCTTGAGCAATCACGAATGAAAAATTTTAAGCTTTTGATCAATACTAATAACTTGGTAGGTTTCCCATATATTTGAATCACCCCTTTACTATTTTTTTCATACTTTAGACCCAATTTGTCATATATAACCTTGGGAATCACTAATATGCTAGCTCCACTATCAACTATGCAGTTATGAACAAGCTTATCCCCTACAATGAGAGTGAGGTAGAAGGGTGTAGGATTATCATATTTGGTAAAGGGTTTCACAATGTTATAAGGAGAATTGGTAAAATAAATATTACTATTACCATGAATTGATGATGTATGGATAACATGGATTATGGATAACTACTTCTATAAAAGTTTGTTTTGGCCAACAATGTGAAGGATATCCCAAAGGGAGATAAATGCCTTAGTATTCTTTAAATAATACACAATGTTTATATTAGGAGTGTTTACCTTTTATTGAGTCTTTAAAGGTAAGGGATAGTTTGGAACTTTGCGTATTGAATAACTTTGAGTAGCCCTTCCAATATTCTAATTTAAAGAAGGTGTAGGAGTTATAGGGATTGAAATGTTTGCAATCATGGCTTACTGCCTTGTAGGAGAACTATTTTCACTTATAACCACATCATTAACATCTACTAGATCCTTCCTTTTAGCTGTATTATTTTTTTCAACTGAATTTCATTGATTAATCACATAACTGTCTTCAACTAGGAAGTTAGTGAAACTTACTCCTTGGGGATGCCACCCTTCACTTGCTTGCATGATAACTTCATCTTCTACTGATAGTTGAGGATTAAATCCTCCTTAAGTAACTAAAACTTGCTCTCCACCTTCATTTGTGTATGAACTAAAATTTATATATACAAATAAAGAAAACTAATCATAATCTAATCTAAAATTCAACTAAGCTACAACAACAAATAAAGAAAACAACAATAAAAACATCACATTTTGAATACAATATTTATCCATTGTGATGTATATCTGATTTGCTCTTTCAAGTATGTGGTGCTTATTCCTTCAATACAAAGAGAGAATGAGCATCATTTTTGTGCAAATGAGATACTTTGATTCATGTTTTATTTGCTTTTATCTGCTTATGTGTAAGAGCTCTAGATTTTATGATGTCAAAGGATATGATTTCAATTATGATGCTTGACAATGGAGATTTGAAAGCTTATTTATAGATAATTGTAAAGGGATATAATGATGGAGGATCATTTGGAATTTTTCAATGCTCCAAATGATAAATGGTGGAGGATGAGTCCTCACCCATAAGGATGGAGACCTTTTCAACCTATTTGAGAAAAGAGTGGGGTTAGTTAGTTGACTCAACAAGACTAAGTCAATTTATTTGACAACTCAGGGGATGAATCATAAGAGGTGGAGAAATTTATAGATTTGGTTGGGATGAGAGATAAAAAGGTAGGAGAGGTTTGAATAGGTGAAAAATCCATATTTTATTATTTGAAATAAGTATTTAAGGGTGCATAATTGACTTATTCAATATATTAAATTATTTAATTATTTTGAATTTGGGAAGAAATGTTATTTATTAATTTAAGAATAATTATTAATAAATTTTGGTACATTTTGACACTAAATGAAATTTAGGTATCTACATTTGCCCCTTTTTGAAATAGTGTTGTGAAGTAATATTGTTTTGAAGAATCATAGAATAAGTAGAGTGTTGATGATAGAAAAGGAAAAAAAATCCCCAAATGAATGAAAATGAGTGTGATGATGCCCCCTCAAGGGTTTGTGTGAGAAATGAACAAATGTTTAAAATTGATGAAAGAGGAAATGGTTAAAAAATTTATGTGGATGAAATATAAATCAATTTATGTCAGAATTGATGTCAAATTTGCAAGATGGTGGTGTAAAAAGTTTGTCACTAGTTAATTAGAACTAGAGTATGGATTTTAAAAATATTAATTTTAACCATTTGGAGACTACATGTTTATTGTTGTTGCTAATGACTCAGGGGTTAATTGAGCAAGTG